>PVJN01037572.1:0-20653 GCA_004026805.1 Lasiurus borealis | reverse complement strand
TGTATCCATTTGGAGTTTATTTTTGTATTTGGTGTAAGTTGGTGGTCCAGTTTCATTTTTTTGCATGTATCTGTCCAATTTTCCCAACACCATTTATTGAAGAGGCTATCTTGGCTCCATTGAGTGTTCATGCCTCCTTTGTCAAATATTAGTTGAGCATAGTGGTTTGGGTGGATATCTGGGTTCTCTATTCTATTCATTCCTTTTATATGAGGTTCTGTGTGATTCCTGGACTTGTAAGTCCAGATGTGGGAAGTTTTCATTATTTCTTTAAATAGGTTTTCAGAATCTTGCTCTCTCTCTTCTTCTGGCACCCCCACAATTCTGATGTTGGTACGCTTGAAGCTGTCCCAGAGGCTCCTTACATTATCTTCACATTTTTGGATTCTTTTCTCTTCTTGCTTTTCCAGTTGAATGCTTTCTGCTTCTTTATATTTCAAATTTTTGACTTGATTCTTGCCTCCCTCTAGTCTGCTGTTAGGTCTCTGTATAATATTTTTTATTTCAGCCAGTGTATGTTAAATTTCTAGTTCCATCTCTAGTTGGTTCTTTTTCATTTCCTTTTGGGTCTCGCTAACTTTAACCAACTTTTCTAGGATATTCTTGAAAAACCTTATAAGCGTGGTTTTGAACTCTATATCCAGTCGTTTTTTTCCCTCCGTTTCTTTTGTTTGTGATCCCTTCCCATGTCTCAGCATTTTCACTATGCCAAGAGAACTTCTGTGTTGAATTCAGCCTTATGATACCAGACTTGCAACACGGCAGAGCCTCTCTGTTGAGCTTGGGATGGGTGGAGTCTCAGGGCTTAAGGGGCCGCCTTGCCTTCCAGTCGGCCCCACCCTTCACAGCCCCTGAGTCTCACGTGACTGGGTAATCACTGGAGTGGTCCCTCTGCGCGTGCGTACCCGCAGTGCCTCTAGACCACTGCCTTTCCAGCTCCCCTGCGCTCTAGGACCACACGAGTCTAGATCCCCAGGGTTTCACCTGAAACAGGGGCTTAGTGGAGTCAGAAGTGGCACAGTTGGGAGGGTCTGTCTCCTGCCCACTTGTGAAAGCCAGCGGCACAATCAGCAATCTGTCCTCTGCACAGTGCCATGCGCGCCATCCGGCCTCTGATCTTTTGCAACTCCCCTAAATTTCCGTGCACCTCTCCCTTTTCACAGTCCAAACTCCCCCCATATGAGTTTCAGCTGGATCTGGGGTTTAGTGTCATAAGATAAGGGCTTCAATGCCTTTGAGAGTCTCTGTTTCCCTCCTGCCAGAGAAAACCAACCAGGTACTCCGGCACCCGCTCTCTCCATGCGCGCGTCTCCGTACCTCAGATTTTTGCAGCTCCTCTGGGTCTCTGTGAGCCCCTCTCCTTCCGTATAGCTGTAGAACTTCCACTCAGCCAGCTTTCCTGTGGTTCTGGATGATGTCCGTTCTGTCTTTTAGTTGTAATTTTGAAATTGTTGTGTCAGGCAGCAGTGTAAGTGTTTACCTATGCCGTCATCTTGGATTCTCCTCGCTTTTATTATTTTAGATGTGTCCTGTGAATTCCAAGGGAATTCATTAAGTAGAGGGAGAGAGAAGTATTTTCTTATTTCACTTTTTATATAGATGTCTAAGGTTTTGTTGAGAGGTTACATAGGTATGGATCAAGGACATTTCCTAGTGGCAGCTATCAAGCTGGGGCTATTTTAAAGGAGGCAGAAATTTCCTGGACTGAAGATATCTAAAAATTTTCCATAGATTCATGATTCTGATAAGTCACTTCACTTTCTAGGCCTCATTTCTTTTTCCTCAAGAAAAGGGGAAATAGGGTCACGTGGTCACTAAGTTTCTTTGGGGATCTAAAACTGCTATGGTTTTATGAATGACTTTGCAGTACTCCCCATTTAAAAGACAGCTGTATCAAACACTTTAGAATAAGTATGTCAAACTCAAAGACTAACACAGGCCAAATAAACAAGGTGTAAGTGTATGTGGGCTGTAAAAAAACAAAAGCTTCAATTTTCATAGAAACGTAGGTTTATTTCTATAGAGACAGCTGAATACAAAGGAATGAAATAAATGAGTAACTGTTAACATAAAATAATAGAACATTTAAATAAGAATTCATATTTTTCTTGAACATTAACTTACCAGACACTAAATAACTGCACAAATTAATAAGTATAATGCAATATTTCTTGTTCTCTGAAAGAGAAATATTTCCTGTTGCACACACCAAACAAGTTGGTTCAAGACTAATGACATGGTAATTAGCTGCTAATATATTCACTGCTAGTATAAGTGGAGAGAAATGGTGCACCTGTGCTAAGGTGCATAAGGGAAATGAATGCAATATGATTATAGTAATCAATCATTAGCAAACATTTTGGTTTGTCATTAGTAACTAGAGGCCCAGTACGCAAAATTCATGCAGAGTTATTGTCTCTAGGCCGGGCTGGGAATAAGGACCAATCTGTGGGGCAGCTGGTAGGGTGATCTGGGAGGCCCTGCTGGCACCTACCTTGGCTGGACTGGGGCCGCTTCTACGTTGAGTGTCTGCTCCCTCATGGTCAGTGAGTATCATAGCAACTGGTTATTCCACCAGTTGATCCTCTGTTCGGTCAGTTTATATTAGGCTTTTATTATATAGGATTATGTACAACAGAATATTGTAAAAATCAAGTTATGAAATTTTTATTAAAACGTTTCTTACATACCATTATATTGGCTGGGTAGCAAAAATATTCACTGTGGGCTGCATGCACCCCATGGGTCACAAATTTGATTTGATTGCTTTAGAAAGATAAAAATGATTTTCTTTGACTTTCAGCTTCACTCAATTAATTGAGTGAATATGTAGGGACAGCTGATGAGGTGTCTGGCATTCTGGTTGCTACAGGGAAACTTAGGACTCCAGAGAAGACAAGCCAGCCATGTTTCAGGGTCACAATGGCCCGAGCTTTTTGTTTCTGGCTTGTCATGTCTCAGTGTGCTCAATATAAAAACAGAGTCAAATTCTGGTAAGTTATTGCCTATCTTATTCAGTAGTGTGAAGGGCAGGAATGTAATCTCTTTTCTTTGTTGTTGTGTCTCCAATACTTAGAAAAATGTCCAACACTTTGTTGGTGATTGATGTACAATGTGTAATGATGGGACACACATTTGGAGGATTTATTCAAAAGTGATGGAAGCCTGAGCTAATACAAACTGAAGTATGCTTATCCCCAAACAATTTACAAACTTCCCAAGGGGTAGGTGGTCATGGATAGCTTTGGGGGAATCCATTTCCAGATGCTCAATTTCAGTAGGAACCATGTGCCTGAGAGCACTGAGAAAGTTGTCCTGCTGGCTTCTTTCCCATCTTCCTGTTCACAGTGTTCTCTTACTTAGCAACAAATGGCTTTTCTCTCCAGTCTCACGGAGATGCATTCCCCCAGATGGTAAACAAACAAACAAACAACACTTGAGAAGAAACCCTTGAAGGTATAGGGACAGGATTGAGAAGGTGAATGGCTCTAATGACAGGCTAATAAATTCTGAAAATCAAGTGGTTGCTGTCAACAAAATTCAAGTAGAACCTAATGAAGTTGTCATTTGATACATCATTAACATGATTTTTTTTTAAATATGTTTTCACTGGTTTTAGAGAGGAAGAGAGAGGTAGAAACATCAATGATGAGAGGGAATCACAGATCTGCTGCATCCTGCATGTTGGACCAAGCCCGCAACCCAGGCACATCCCCCGACCGGAATCAAACCGGGGACCTTCTGTCCGCAAGCCAACGCTCTATCCTCTGAGCCAACCCAGCCAGGGCCATTAAAGTGGTTTTTGATAATAGATCACAATGTAAATTTTGGCATATCCTTCAAAGGGAACTCAAATAATTAATTAACATTGTTGTAACAAGACTCCTTCCATTTCCATTTACTTACTTATGAATACATTTTCTCAGAATTTACATATATACATACAAATAGTGGGAATAGAAATAATGGAGAACTGTATCTCATTCTGTCAATAAGTAATATTCATCAGCAGGTACATAATTGAATTGGAAAAGAAATCAGCCTCCTCTCAATAAAAGATGTATTTCCAATATAATGTCCTTTTTCTTCTATAATTATTAATCAAACCTTATAATATATTTATATTGTTTTTTAAATCAATTTATTAATAATATTTGTAACAGAAACTCAGTATTAAAGAATTTTGTTACTTAGAAACTTATGGTCACAGGAAACTTAATTTAAATTCATATTTACATACTTTTTTATATAAGGAAGTTTGATAGGATTATCAATAAGATGTTTTTAAAAATTACATAAGGATTAAATTCTGAGGGGAAATTGGGATGAAAATATAAGTTCAAGAATAAATAAATGAACCGAAACCGGTTTGGCTCAGTGGATAGAGCGTTGGCCTGTGGACTGAAAGGTCCCAGGTTCAATTCCGGTCAAGGGCATGTACCTTGGTTTTGAGCACATCTTCAATGGGGAGTGCGCAGGAGGCAGCTGATTGATGTCTCTCTCTCATCAATGTTTTTAACTCTCTATCCCTCTCCCTTCCTCTCTTTAAAAAAATCAATAAAAATATATTAAAAATTAATAAAGAAATAAATGAGCCCTAGCTGGTTTAGCCAGTGAGGCATATAACCTTGGTTGCAGGTTTGATACTCACGCCAGTTGGGGCGTGTATGGGAGACAACCAGTCTCTCTCTCTCTCTCTCTCTCTCTCTCTCTCTCTCCCTCTCACACACACACACACACACAATGATATTTTCCTCTCAAAGGAGAGCTTGCTCATTTACTTAAAAAAATGGATATGATAGTCAAATTGCTTTGGTATTTAAATTCCATTAGATACAAGGGAAAGGTACGTTTAATTGGATATTCCAGATATATTTTAAATCTTTTTATTTATAAAGTTCTGGAGATAATATATTTATTTTTGCAGTCCTTCAAAAATATAATGGACAAATTTTTGAAGTCAGTTTAAAAATATATGAGGTGTAGGTGTTTCAAACATTTTTCTGGTAGCTAGGTAGGCAGCCAACTTTGAAGACGCCAGGGCTAATAAAACAAGGGTGGCATTCTAATCCTGGCTGCACAGTTGCTATCAAGTCTTGGGAAATGCCCTTTTTAATCCCTCTGTGCCCATTTCTCTTTCTGCTAAATGAAAAGCATACCTGCCTGCTTTTTCTTATTCTCAGAAAAATTCTGAGATCATACAAGATAATGAAACAATGTGAAAAGATCTAGATTATTTCCTGGGGGTAAGTTGGACACCTCTGGGAAGTTTCAATAACTTTTTGAGGCTAGCAGGATACTGGTTAGTTCCCCAGAAAGTATATAAATTAAAGGTATTCTTATGACTATCTCTATTTTACCATGGCCTCCTATTTCCCCTAGTTTTGATTCAGCCTTTGGAACGTCACAAAAGCCATCTAACACTATAAGGTTAGTTTCTGCATAAAAGGATTAGCAAGATGGACCCAACTTTAGTGCTGGTCTTTGTCCAAGATTCTACTCTGATGGTTGGCAAGAGAAACCGCAGAGATGGCTGTGAGAGCACACGTGACTTAGACCAAAGAATAGCAGTGACTGCGCTTGGGAGTATTGCCACTATGAACATCTCTTCAGGTAACTGTGGATGGTCCGTGCTCACCACATGCCCCCCGTTAGTGTATTAAATTCCTTTCCTCTTAAAGATGCTTATAATTTTGTAAACAATGAATGGAAAGTTAGACCTGAGCCTTCCATCCAAGTCCATAAAGCACATCAGGTTGTGATGTCAGCAGATCTAATGGGCTTCAGAATTGGTTTTTCCTCCCAGGCTTTATGAGTTCATTGAATCTCAAAGACTTTTAAGACAACTACTGTTTTGAAAAGACATGGGGGTCTTAAGTTGTTGCTTAAACCCAAGAACTTGTGGGGAAATTGGTCAGTGAAGAACTGTATATAAAAAGAGAAATTAGGAGTAAGATTTCTTTATAAGGTGGCATTGAACTTTTTTTAAAAAAATTTTATTTCTATAAACTGGTAATTTTTAAATAGTAAAAGTACAATGTATTACAAAATATTGAGTATCTTACAACTTTGCCAAGTCATTTATACGGTATATTTTCCAGTAAGATTATTTTAAAAGATACATCAGCAAAATGATCTCAGATCTTTGTACTACAATTATTTATTTATTTATTTATTTATTTATTTATTTATTTATTTATTTATTTATTTATTTTCTGGACAGTAAGTGCCCTTAAAAGCACCAGCCAGAAAATCCTTAACACTACTTGTTTTATTTTCTTCATAAAACAGTTTAGGGAGGAGGGCAAGGATGCCATGGAGGTGTGCCCAGGTGAGCATGATCCACTTTACTTTGGAGATAAAAATATTGAGAACCTCTGCTTCAGAGGGTAACTAGCTACCAGGGATAAAAGTAAAACATGTGTTTTGAATTCTTTGAGATTTGCCAGATTGAAAAACAGTGTTTCTGGAAATCATTCTTTTATGAACACTTCAAAATAAAGTGCAGTTGATTTGGGGTAGGATTCTGTGACTCAAACCCTACCCCCCCCCTTTCAATATTATTCTGTATTAGGGGCCCAGTGCACAAATCTGTGAACCTTGATAGAAACTGTGGGCCTCCAGACAGCGGTGGGCACAGGGCCAGGTCTCATCCTCCTCACCCCCCGCCTGACCCCTCCTGCCATGGTCGCCAGTCCTCTGTCTGTAGAAACTCCACTCCCTCCACTGTCATTCCTATGTGATGACAGCATTGAACATTTATTCATTCACTCATTCAACATATATTTATTTTGCTCCTATCGAATGCCATTTGCTTACCTGGACATTAAGAAACACAGATAAATGCCCTTCCTTGTTCTCATGGAGCTATGAGGATATGGTGGGAGGAGAGAAGAATAAAAAAACAGCAAATTCTATCTAAGGAAGCAAAGAAAGACTTTCTAGAGAAGATGGCATTTGAGCTCAAAGCAGGGGAAGGGAATTTCAGAGATAAACTAATGTCATGTACAAAGTCCTGGAGGCCAGGGAGAAATTGGGATCAATAAGAAGCTCAAATATCACCTGCTCAAAATCTGAGAGGGGAGTGGCAAGAGTTAGGCCAGATGAGAAGTCTTGAATTTCATGCAGAGAGTTTATATTTTAAGGCCATGTCAAGAACCAATGTTTGGTAGAAACATTACAAGGTCACTTAGCTCTGTGGAGGGTGGATTGAGGTGATAGGGCCAGGGCCACAATATTAGAGATAAGGGTATAATCAGTAGGACTCTTTCAGTCCTAACAAAAATCCAACTTACATCATCATAAGCAAAATGGGATATTATTGGCTGCTGTAACAAAAGGTCAAGGGAAGGGTCTGACTTCAGACTAAATCCAAAAACTTGTGGGATGTCATCAGAACTTTCTCCTTCTCTCTGGCCATCGCTCAGCTCTGCTGCTCTGTTAGCTTTTGATGCAAACGTTCCCTCTACATAGTAGACAAGATGGCTGCCAGGATCTTATTGTCTTAGTTTAGCAAACCCAGTATTCATAGACCAATCCAGGGAAGCGTCTGATTGGATATCTCCCAAGGGGTCCCTGATTGGAGAAGGTGAAGGGTGTGAAGAGTGGGCTGAGGGACCCCTCCTCTGGTGCATGAATTTTGTGCACCAGGCCTCTAGTATGAGGATAAATATGTAAATAAAAATACAGATGCACATAAAGATAAATGAATATATAGAAATATTTATTTGCTTATGATACCACGCCCCCCTCCCCCCCCATTTTTTGGTTTCCCAAAAGTGCTTGTAGCAACTAAAGAGATAATATTGTAATCTAGAAATTACATTACTCCAAGTTCTTCTTCAACTTGTCATAGGTGGGCTGCAAATTTAGTTCTTTGCTTCCTGGAAGCCAATGGAAAGAGGCAACATTATGTGTTAAAAATTTTACAAGAGAAACTTGACTAGTATTGGTACTGACATCTGAAAGGAATCTCTCCCCCAAACATTCATAAACTTGTCATTTTGCAGTGTGGTAGTAATATTGTTGTCTGTAAACATAATACATTTTGTGGGCTCTTTTTAGAATGATTTTCAGTCCTGGCTAATGTCATATGCGGAAACATTAGTTAATAGAAGTAATGAGCTCTATAACAAAAGTAGAATATTTTGAAATCTTAGAAAAGTCTTGCAGAAGCCAGTTCAGCCCAGGAGTTAGATAATTAGCATTTCCTTGACTGAATCCCTTTAGTTAGGTCATGTGCTTCTCACTGTCTTATATCCAACTTGTTTCTGTTACTGATATTACCAGTGTGGCCCCTAAATGCATTTGTATATGTGACCTTGGGAGAGATCCATATAACCACTAGTCCAACTCCTTTCTCCTCTACACATCTCAGCCAACCTATTAATTTTTTTTTTGCTGTCTTTTTAAAAAAATAAATCTTTATTGTTCAGATTATTACAATTGTTCCTCATTTCAGCTGACAATTGTATGTGTGTTCCCTTGTAGGTAATTAACTTTTTCTCTTGCTGATTTTAATATTCTCTTTGTCTTTTGCTTTTGGTATTTTAATTATGATGTGTCTTGGTGTGGTCTTCTTTGGATTCCTTTTATCTGGGGTTCTGTGCACTTCCTGGACTTATAAGTCTATTTCTTCCACCAGGTGGGGGAAGTTTTCAGTCATAATTTCTTCAAATAGGTTTTCAGTATCTTGCTCTCTCTCTTCTTCTGCACCCCCATAATGGTATGCTTGAAGTTGTTCCAGAAGCTCCTTATACTATCTTCACATTTTTGGATTCTTTTTTCTTTTCCAGTTGAGTGTTTTCTGCTTCTTTGTATTTCACATCTTTGACTTGATTCGTGCATCCCTCTAGTTTGCTGTTAGGTCTCTGTATAATATTTTTTATTTCAGTCAGTGTATGTTTAATTTCTAGTTGGTCCTTTTTCATCTCTAGTTGGTCCTTTCTCATCTCCTCTTGGGTCTCACTAAATTTATCCATCTTTTCTATGAAATTCTTGAAAAACCTTATAACGGTGGTTTTGAACTCTATATCCAGTCGTTTATTTTCCATTTCTTTTGTTTGTAATCTGTTCCTTTGTCTCTGCATTTTCACTCCTTCGCTGAGTTTGTAGAGTAGCTTTGTGTGCCAGGTGTCCTATATGGCCCAGTAGTTCCGCCTCCCCAGTTACCTGAGGTGGACTCTCTTGGTGGCCCCCTTTGTGGACTTTGTGTACAGCCTTGTTGTAGTTAGTCTTGATTGTTGTTGGTATCACTGGGGGGAATTGGCCTCCAAGCCAACTAGTTGTGAGGATCAGCTGTGTCTATGCCGGGAGAATTTCTGTGCTGGAGTCAGCCTTATGATACAAGACTTGTAAAATTGCAGAAGTCTCTCTGTTCAGCTTGGATGGGGCAGAGTCTCAGGACTGAGCAGAGACAGCCTTGCTTCCTGTCAGCCCTGCCCTACGCGGCCCCTGGGTCTTTATGTCTCTCGATAATTACGGCAGCTCTCTCTGTGCAGATGTGCGCCTTCACACCTCTGCCTTTCCAGCTCCCCTGAGTTTCCGTGTGCTGCGGGGACACCTATGAGTTTGGGTCCCTGGGGTCTCACCCGAAATTAGGGTTCAGTGCATTTGGAAGTGAATTTCAGCATAGTTGGGAGGTTCTATCTCCTTCCCGCTAGAGAAAGCCAGTGGCACAATCAGCAGTCAGCCCTCTGTGTGCGCCTTCACATGTCTCTAGACCTCTGCCTTTTCACAGCTCCCCTAAGTTTCCGTCCACTCCCCCTTTTCACAATAGTCTAGATTCCCTCTTCATATGAGTCTCACCTGGAACTGGGGTTCAATGCAGTCGGGAGTTTCAGTCTCCCTCCCACTATAGGAAACCATCCAGGCACTTCACCGTGTATCCTCTCCATGCCCGTGTCTCCATACCTCAGCTTTTTGTAGCTCCTCTGAGTCTCTGTGAGCCCCTCTCTTTCCTTCTAGTTGTAGAATTTCCACTCAGCCAGCTTTCCTGTGGTTCTGGATGATGTCTGTTCTGTCTTTTAGTTGTAGTTTTGAAATTGTTGTGTGAGGCAGCAGTTTAGGTGTTCCCCTATGCCATCTTGGTTTCTCTCCCAACCTATTAGCATATTGCTTGCCATGTCTTCTTTTCTCCATCCCAGCTGCCTCTGGTACTCGCTTTATCAAATACCCCTTCCATTCTCCTCCAGTCTGCCCTCACATTCTCTCTTCTCTTGCTCTGGGCTTCAGGATCTGGAAGGTAAAGCTGCCCCCTTCCTAAAGACCCAGCACCCCCACTTGCAATGTGGTGAGACTGGTCCATGTTTTTGGACAGTTTGCATGACTGGCTTGGAAACTGAAGCCAAGGAATTCCTGATGAAAATGCTTTCATCTTGAGCCAAGAAGCCTGGGGTAACTGTGGGCTGGGAATCACAGAAATCTGAAGTAGCCCTAAGATTTGGCTTTCACTTTCTGGTGTGATGTGAAAACATTGCTGCTGGCCCAGTTAGTTGGCAGTAAACTTTACTGAGTAAAGAAAGAGCCACGCATGCTCCTGAAATGAGAATCATTTGTATGTGAACTTCTTGCTTTAAAAAAACAATGTCAATTACAGTTTACATTCAGTATGATTTTGTATTAATTGCAGCATAATCCTGTTTTCTTTAAAATTCAAAATTCTGAGAATGAGGGAGTGTATCTGACCCCAGCTAGTACAAAAGTCCTAAGATATGAAATGAAGGCAATTGTGATATTTTAAAGGAGCAGTTACTGACTCAGATAAAATCTAACACTTGGATAATTTTATAGTTTAAAATTCTTGACAATGAGTATACTTTAGGAAGTGATACACATATGTGTACTTTTAAAAAAGAGGAAGTGGGCATTTAGACTTTTTATTTTAGTGGGTTGGGAAGGGCATTGATAGTACAATATTGGCTCACCAGCTATGCAAATCAGGGGGTTAGGCTAATTAAAAAAAAAAACAACAAGAGAGAAAGAAAATAACACTTGAAGTACAACTTAGATATCAAAACCATGACAATTTATCTAGGGAGCAAATAGACAACACATTTTATTTATTTTTAAAAAATATATTTTATTGATTTTTTTATAGAGAGGAAGGGAGGAGGATAGAGAATTAGAAATATCTATGAGAGAGAGACATTGATCAGCCGCCTCCTGCACACACACACACACACCCTCCCCCCTCACTGGGAATGTGCCTGCCACCAGGTACATGTCCTTAACTGGAATTGAACCTGGGACCTTTCAGTCCACAGGCCAACGCTCTATCCACTGAGCCAAACCGGTTTCAGCAGACAACATTTTAAGTGTGGTCCAAAAGGGCATAATTTAAAACTTTTATAATTTATATTTTTATTGTTGGATTTGCCCCTTCCGTCTCAACCCCATTAATTTGTATTTCTTGATTGTTGCCTAAGCGTTTGGGGAGGTAGCTTCAAGAGCAGTTCAAGGAGGAGAGGAAACTCAAAAGAGGTATTTAATTGTTTATGTATTGCCTACAACATTCATAAAACCTAGATTATTCAGCCCCTTCAGACCTGTCAAAGCAGCTTTTGGCAATTCCCCTGTAGGCCTCAGGCCTCCTGGGGGTGGGCCTGGCCCTGAGCTTCCCGGGTCCCACTGCGGTGATGAAGAATGTTCTCATAGGCAAGTGCAGGTCCCTAGAAGGCAAGCTCCTTGCTGCCTCCAAACAGTTCGCTAGCTCTGACTCTCACTGAGGCAACACCCAGCAGATGGCTCCTTAATACAGGGGTTCCAGGCACCAAAATGCATTGGAAATGCTGCCTCTGAGTGAACAGCACTTCCATTCTCCAGTCCTCACACTCCTGCTCTGGGCCTCAGGCCTGTGAGGTGAGAGCTGCTGTCTCCCTACAGACCCAGCACCACCGCTGGCAGCATGGGTGAGACTGGTTTGGAAACTCAGAAAAGGCCCAGTACTGTTTCACTCCCACTCTTGATTTAGCCAGAACTGCGGGGAGATGGATTTATTAGTCCAGTACAAAACATCCCCATGCCTAATTATTCTTCCCAGGGCATTTATGACTTCCCTTCACAAATTAGCTCAACAGGGTTGCCCAGTGCTTGATTCTCAGTCTGATTTGCATCTGAGACAATGACTCATCTTAACGCCACATAGACAAGAGTCCTTCACATCACTGGAAAGAGGAAAGGGGCACTTTGTGAGAAATCAGTTCAAGTCCTTTTTCCCTTTGTCTGTAAGAGTCAACACTGCATCTTTAACCCTCACATCTAAATTGTCCTCAAGTGAAGAGTGGGCTCCTGATATCTTCCAAATGCCTTGCTAATACGCAGGGATGCTCTGAGACCTAAAAGAGACCCCCACAGGGTGAGATGACATGTCATTACAGACTAATTTCTATCTAGAACTAACAGACATCTGGAAGGAAGTAATTTATGAGCCAGAAAATTAAAGAACTTACTTCCAGCCTTGTCTACACTTTATCAGAGCCAGGTTCCATGCCACTATTTCCTGCAAAGTCAAAAAGCAAATAAAGTATCGATTGAATATAAGAGAAAAGAGACTCTGGTTGTAAACAATCACCAAGAAAGTTTGAACTGCCCTAGTCTGGAGGGTGAAAATAAAATATCTTTTCCCATAACTTTCGCTTTCCTACCTTGTGCTCTTGTGTATTGGTGCAAGGTAGTTCATTCCATGGTTTTTACTTATATATATATATTTTTTTTTTCAACTGGTTTTTATTTATAAATATGTATCAAATTCACAAAATTAGTTTTCACTTGTCTTCCCAATCACCCGGTCATCCAATGGTTTTTAAAACAAGGGCAGTGTTACAACCATAGGCAGAGCATTGTTTTAGAACAGAGAGATGTATGAAGAGAAACATGCTACAGGAAAGAATTTCTTACAACCAATTAATTCATCCTGGTAAATCATTTCCTATTAAATGAAAGACCTTTTGGATTCTCACTCAGAAATTTTCATTTGGCATAGCCAGACTATTAATTCATAAATTATTTAATATAATACTAATTTATACCAACAATGAACTATAAGCCTCAATTAAAATATCCTGAAAAACTCATTACCCATCAACCTATCTTATAATGAATGTGTCATATCTTATTTAGAAAAAATAAATGAACATCAATACAAAAGGTAATTGCTTTTTCTAAGCATCAGAATTCAGCTGTGGGACTAAACCATGGTCGTCAAACTGCAGCTCTCGAGCCACATGTGGCTCTTTAGCCCCTTGAGTGTGACTCTTCCACAAAATACCACGGCCTGGGTGAGTCTATTTTGAAGAAGTGGTGTTAGAAAAAGTTTAAGTTTAAAAAATTTGGCTCTCAAAAGAAATTTCAGTTGTTGTATTGTTGATATTTGGCTCTGTTGACTAAGGAGTTTGCCAACCACTGGACTAAAGAATCAAAGAGGATTGTGGGACACCTAAGAAAGTCTCCTATAGTCACTTGATAAATATTTGTGTTTCTGGCATCATAATAAAATCCATATTCTTATTTCTCACGTCAATTGTTTGTTTATGACAAATCTCATTCTGACCCAATGACTAAGAGGTGGGTCCTCTAGAAGCACTGTGGCATGAAAGTTAAGAACACAAACCTGGGGATTTGTGTTCTAGCTTTTTTTTAGAGGACTGTGGTTTTCCTTGTTAAGGACATGCATCAGTTATGGTAGTGCCAGCTGTTGTAACAAAAAGATTTGATGCAGTATAATGGCTCTAACATAATCATGCCTGTAAATGTCTGAGGCAAATCTTGCTGCTCAGCAGGCAGCTGTCCTATGCAGTGGGCTCAAGAACCCAACCCAAACTCCTTCCATATTGTGGCTCTGCCATATTCTAGGTTCTTGTGATTGCAGCTGATAAAACAAGGAGAAAGCATGGAGAAGGCAAATCCCTTCTTCAAAGGCTTGGCTGGAATTAAGACACATCACACCCACTCATATTCTTTTGATGAAAATCAGTTGTGGGTCACAGCTAAATGCAAGGAGGTGGTGGGAGAGAAATGTAGTTCCTATTTAGCCACTTCCCAGGGACAACTCTATAAATGTGAACATGATGGGAGGTGTAAATTTTAGCAATGGCTAACCGTACCTGCCATATAGCAGTTTAATTAGAGACAGTATGAAAAGAAAGTCTCTGGACTATAATCAAAACTTTGGAGAGATCAAGGCCACAAGGAAGAGTCAAGAAGTTATGGGGAATCAAGCCTGAGAACAGAGAGATTCAACCTGTGGGGAAGTCAGGTTGAGAGGCTCAGCCCTTAACTTCGAGGAACAGCATAAAGAGTGCCACAAAGTTTTGATTATAGTCCAGAGACTTCTTTTCACACTGTCTCTAATTAAACTGCCCTATGGAAGTGACAAAAAGGCAGAACCCAATGATCATAGAGTTTCTCTTCAGAAGACTGCCTGCTTCTGTGCTGAGGGCCATAGTTACAAAGCTTACTGAGGTTTGCCTCCCACCTCAAAAAGGAAATAGAGAAAAATCTGTATTTAGAAGGCAGATGACAGTCCTTGGAGGATGTGTGTGTGTGTGTGTGAGAGAGAGAGAGAGAGAGAGAGAGAGAGAGAGAGAGAGAGAGAAATTTGCACCAAGTAAGTGATAACCATACTCTTTAAAGATGAAAATAAGCTTGTGCTTGTCAGGGGATTGGTCCAATTTTGTTGCAAGAAATTGAACTTTCCTACAATGGCTTCATTTTGTCTTCCCTTTCTTAATTAGCTCTCTATACTCTGCAGTATCCCAGTTGCTATGATGCATAATGACTAGAGGGGGCAAACGCTCAATGCAGGAGCTTCCCCCTGGTGGTCAGTGCACTCCCACAGAGGGACCACCCCTCAGCCAGAAGCTGGACTCATGGCTGGCGAGTGCAGCAGTGGTAGTGGGAGCCACTCTTGCCTCCACAGTAGCACTAAGGACCCCTCACGGGGAGTGGGCCTAAGCCAGCTGTCAGACATCCCCTGAGGGGTCCCAGACTGCAAGAGGGTGTAGGCTGAGCTCAGGGACCCCCATCCCAGGGCACAAATGTCGTGCACTGGGCCTCTAGTCTAAACAAAATACTAAGTGAAGGTTAAAGAAGAAACTTTATCACAGAATAAAAGTACAAGTAAATGCAAGTACAAGCATACTTATTGCATCACTGTGCTTAGTGTAAGAAACCTGGAAAAATCTTATGCCCATAATTAATGGGAATAGCTGAATAAACTATGTTCCATCATATGGGGGTGATTATACAGCGATTAAAAATGACTTAGATCTGTATAGGCTCATCTGGAGAGGTGTCCATGGACAAAGCAGGTTGCTAAGCACTATGTTTTATTTATTTTATATTTTTCTTTATTGGTTAAAGTATTACATATGTGTCCTATCCCCTCATTGCCCCCTTAATACCCCCCAACTCATGCCCTCCCCCTGCCCCCATATGTAATCACCTGTTGAAATGGCCAAAAGGCAGTTTCCCCCAAACCTGAATAGGATGATTATTTGCTTCCAGATAGCTCAGGGCAGGCATCTCAGTCTGCATGTTATTGCCTCCTGTTGGCCAAACACCTGAACAGCTGTAGGCTATTCCCCAATCCAACAATGCTTCTGTAGGAAACCCTACCCTTTGAAGTGTATTATCTCCACCTTGCCTTAGGACAAATTGTGTTAATAAAAAGCAAGGGTCCCGAGACAAGAACTTTAACTTTTTTAGCTGGAGCTCCTCTGACCCCCAATGCTTTTAAAAATTATCTTTCATCTTTGGACTCTTACTTAATCTACACACAGCCTTTCTTCAGATTGCTGAACTCTTTGTAATGTTGGAACAAGAACCCTGGCACATTCCAAGTTTTAGCATTGATATCTGGAGGAAAGATGGGTGTTGAAGATTTATATTATTTTTTCCTTAAGCATCTGTTTTGTAAATTAATTGTGAGTAAACAAGAAAAAAATCCCATAAGGAGGGGTTAAATCAGAAACTGGTAAAATACAAATTCAAATTCTGATCATTCACTCAAATTCTGATAATTTACTTCTTTCAACAGTTATTTAGTGAGAATCTACTGGGTGCCAGGTGCTTTCATGGACACTATTTTATTCAATCTTTAGAATAATCCCAAAACAGCTTATTTCCAGATGGTGAAATAAGATAAAATAGAGTTGTAGCGACTTGCTCAAAGTCAAATCACTAGGAAGATGGTGGAGTCAGCTTTTGTGTCCTACCCCATCTGGTCCCAGAGTTGGTGCATTCTCACTCCTTATTTTCTTAAAAATGGGAAGCAAAGAGGGCCTATTTTTTAGGTCAGTTAGTCTAGCATTCCAATTAAGCTTGGTTAAGGGTCCTAGTTTTGTTATATAATTTATACAACAGATGCTTAAGGAAAAAATAATGTCAATCTTTAAGCCCCATCACTCCTCCAGATATCAACGTTAAAACTTGGGATGTATTCTCACATATGTTTCTCCATGCTGATACAAATAGATAACAACCAATAGGTTTTGTGTTTCAATTTATTTTTACAGAGATGGGATCACATATCACAGTGCAGATGAGAATCCTGTTGTGAATAATCCCAGTCCTTGCAAAAAATCCTAAACAATAGGACTAGAAAGACCCAATTAAAAAAAAATTAAATTTAGCACCCCTATATTCATTGCAGCATTATTCATGGTGGCCAAGACATGGAAACAAACCAAGTGTCTGGTGATAGAAAGACCAAAGTTTGAAAGAATCTCCTTGGAGATGAGTCATGTGGTGACATCTCTGCCAGGGGCAGAGAAGTGTGAAAGGAATGTGGGACACCAAGTGTAATCTTCTTTGAGGGTCTCGGGTGTGGGGAGAACTCTCTACTTTTGGTTGGCTTTGACCCTGGGGATGTTTTCAGGGGCCCTTGTGATGTGACATCATTTTCTTCCTTCTCTAGGTGGAGGCTCTAATTATGATTGTGGGCTTCAAACAACTGGAGAATTTAGAGTCCACGGATTTCTTCAGAACATATTTCTAGCCAGAGAGTTTACATTGCTTAAGACAAAGAGAAAACTCATTTCTAAATTTTTATTAAAATGGTCAATTCTAGCAAGAATCAAAAACCTTAAATCTTGATGGGTTGAGTTCCAGTGTCAGGACTCCAGACTGTGGATGTCAATGAAGGAGGTTTTTAGGTCATACTGCCGCTCTTACTTGATACTGGTACGCTTTCAGACTGGCTCTCCCCAGAAGTCCAAATTAATAACAATACATTTTAATTAGAAAAAATTAGAATTTGTCTTTGGGTGGTGGACACATGGTATAATATACAGATGTTGTAACATAGAAACTCACACCTGAAAACCTATATGTTCATGTTAACCAATGTCACCCCAATCCTATCTAATAAAAGGATAATATGCAAATTAACCATCACTCCATCATAAAGATGGTGGCGCCCATGGTGGCTGGGGTGCTGGACGATGGTGGTGTCTTCCCGGCGACCAGCCCCAGTGTCCCGTATGCCCCCGGCCTGCAGAGGGTGGGCAGGTGGACCTCTGGCCAGAGGCCAGCCAGGATGCAGGACGCTGGTGTTGTTGCAGGCTGGACTGATTCCCCCCCACCCCCATGCATGAATTTCGTGCACTGGACCTCTAGTAAATTAAAAAAAAAAGATACTAAAAATAATGCTTAAAGAAAAGCTAAAAAGGAAGAGTCTAAGGCAGTGGTTCTCAGCAGCAGTAGGGACCTTAAAAAAAAATCCCGATACACAGGCCACATACTGGACCAATTAAATCAGTACCTTTGGGGATGGGATCCAGGCTCTGGTCATTACTAAGTTGTCCAGGCGATTGCCTGTGCAGCTAAAGATGGGCGTCACTGCTTACTGACCAATATTCTCACCCAGCTGCAGGCCTGGATTCTCAGGGCTGGGATCAACCCAGATGACTGACAGCTGGTGCAGGAGTTCAGCACTCAGACATCTCTGGGCAGAGAGGACTTTGCCCCCTCCCCCCCACCTTTAGCTCAGTGGTCAACAAGTTCTCCTGTGCAATAGTCAACTCATAAAATCCAAAATGTATCTATGGGTTACTTTAATTTTCTTTTCCAAATGAAGCAACTTGATGGAGGCCCAGAAAGATTAGTGTTACAATTTAAGATAATAGAAGACTCTGAAAACCAGCAACTCTTTATTACTATTACTTAAAATGCCTTGCTGGATTTTTTTTTCCCTGCAAAAAGCTTGTTTCCATTTGGTCCAATGCATGAGAGAAGGCTTCAAGGTAGTTAAAAAAAATAGCTAGCAGTTTTGGGGAGAGGCTCAGAAAAAAGCCAGACACCAGGCGGGTGCAGTGGGGCCCCTCAAGGGCCTCTGTGCTCCAAAGGCTCTTAGGTCACACTACCGCTCTTACTTGGCACTGGTACTCTTCCAAACTGGCTCTCCCCAGAAGTCCAAATTAATGACAATACGTTTTAATTAGAAAAAATTAGAATGTTTTTTGGTGGTGGACACACGGTACAATATACAGACGTTGTAACCTAGAAACTCACACCTGAAACCTGTATGTTTATGTTGACCAATGTCACCCAATCCTATCTAAAAAGCGAGCGTGGGCCTTTCACCTCCTCACCCTGGAAGTGGTTCTGCAGGAAGTCACAGAGCTGAGGGTGTGCACAGGCAGAACCCAGGCCTGCAGTTCCCAAAGGGCCTGGTTCAGGTTTCCCTCCAAGGCCAGGGCAGCTTCCATGGGCCCTGAGTTTGCCCACTCCTCTTGGGAGGTTTCAGCACGTCCTGGAGAGAATGCGGCCACCATTATGGTTTTGCAACTTTAAAAGATGCTCAGCGCCCATGTGCTTCTTCTACACCAACTGGTGGAAGAAGTGGCGCCGCCCTCCAGAGCCATGTCGTCCAGAGGGAGGGAGGTATGGGAGGCCTGCAGATGCCGGCTGATGGACTGCAGCCTCCATCCAGTTGAAATAATTCTGACGAATTTGGGAGCTCGTGGTTGTTTGGCAATGAGGAGCTAAGGTAGGAAAAAACATTATGTTGGCTAGTCTCAGAGGCGGTTCTGAAGGTCGTGACTAAGACGCTGGAGAGGGGCCAGAGGCTGGAAGAAAGGGCGTCCCTGGGGTCTGTTCCATGCAAACATAGTTAAAGCAAGAGACAGATGCGGGACCATCGAGGGCACTATCTTGCTGGGTATTTTTAAGAAAGGCAAGTGTAGACAGTTGTCTAACTTTCTATTTTCAGATTACATCATGGACCTTTGAGTGAAACCAGGTGGTCTATGGTAGTTCTGGAATCACCGAGGTGGTTATGGTTCCCTAACACCCGCATGGATGCTAGGTAATTACTTTGATTTTCTGAAGCTCTCTACTTAACTGGAGAATACTCCTTAGATTTGGCGTTTTTCTTTAAGATATATTTTTGTTGATTTCAGAAAGGAAGAGGGATAGAAACATCAATGAAGAGAATCACTGATCGGCTGCCTCCTGTACACTCCACATTAGGGATTGAGCCTGAAACCCAGTTATATGCCCTGACTAGGAATTGAACCATGACTTTCTGGTTCATAGATCAACGCTCAACCACGGAGCCACCCTGGGGTAGACTTGGCATTTTTCTTCATGAGACCAGTGGAAGTGATTAAAATTGGAAAAACGGCCACAGCTGGCCCGAAGAAAAGCATGAGTGCAAGCATTGTGTATTCACGTGGCAAATTCGTTAAACGGAGTTTTGGTGCAGTCATGGGCTCTGACAAGACCAGCAGCTGTGAAATGGTGCAGTGCTAGAACTCCAGATTGGTCACTCTGAGCAGTAACAGAAACACTGGCTTGGGTGTTGTCACACACACACACATACCCTCACACACTTACACTCATTCACACACACCCTCCTCACAAATACACTTACACTCATTCACACACACACACATACCCTCACATACTCTTTCTCTCTCTCACACACACACACCTTTCCCCATCTTGTTGGCAAATCACTCTATTGCTTGTCCTCTGGAGAGCACTGTGTTTGTTCACTGATAAAATAACATGTAACCTACTTCTTTAGACTTGACAATTTTCTTCTTGAGACCCGTGGAAGTGATTAAAACTACAAAAAAAATTCCTGGTGGGGAATATGGTTGAGGAAGAGTGGAAAGGGAAGAAATATAGCCAGGGTAGGTAGGACTTGCTAGTGAGCAAAAAGACATATCATATGAAACAAAGTTTTAATTTTTATTTTACATATTTATACATAAAACTTTCAAGGAACCCTCTGAATCCAACAGAATGTTAATAGCACATCTAAAAATGAACTTCAGGTAGTCAACATTCACAAAATGTTGAAAACTGATTCAAATATACATATTACGGAGAGCTACAACTTCACTACGAGGCAGGCATGTATTTTTGACTTGTATAGCACCGTCATTTACAGTTCTTTAAAACTACAGTGAAGAATGAAAGTAGTCAATGGTAAAATACTGCTCCAACGGAAAATCTCTAAACAAATAAAAACTACCCTTTTGGATCTTGTGATGGTGTAAGCACTGTACATTTCTGTAACAACATTTTATTAAAACGCCTGATATTTAGTGGCACGGTAAAAAATAAAATAAAATAAATTAAGAAGCAAAGGCCAGGAAACTGCCCTGCTTGAATGCTGTGGCGGGAGGTGGTCGGCTTATCTGGA
>PVJN01037571.1:0-20828 GCA_004026805.1 Lasiurus borealis | reverse complement strand
TGTAATAGATGCTTTTTAAGTAAAATAATATAACTCCAAGGAATAGCTTAGCAAATTGGAATTTAAAGATCTACTTGATTTATGAGGAACAGGGCATATCTGTCTTGATTTATATTCAATTCCCAGGGCCTGACAGCAAGTAGATGCTAAGAAAATACTGTTAAGCTGGAAAAGGAAATGCCAGCTCTTTGCTAACTAGTACATGACTTACTAATCCTCAACTGCCACCGGAGGTGTGCTCACTTTCCCTGGCACCAGCAGAACCAGTCCCGAATGCGCAAAGCATCGGGGACCTCCAGGAGCTCTGACTTTACTGACACACTTCTCGCTTTCCTGAGCAGCAGCCTCCCATTCAGCACTGTCCTGGGCCTGTGGGCTCACCACTGTTCTGCATGTGTCTTCTGCACACACTCATATGACAGAGCCACACTTTGGGACCGAGTAGGATTTCCTTGAATAGTGTCTCCTTGCACATGTCTTGCTTCTTCAAAGAAAGACACAGTGAGGTCCCTGGCTGGATTGTATAGATAACTTTTTCAAATCCCCTGAGGGTATCAGTCTCCCTGCCCCCAGGCCACCCTGCTATACTTCCCCGTATTCTGGCACTTAATTACTCCACAGTATAGACAGAAGTTCACAACCTGCTTTGCGTTCAATAAAAGGCAGCGTGCCAGGTGGAACACACAGAGAAAGAACAGGTGAGCAGTTTCACTCCTCGGGGGCAGAGAAGGGAGACCTGCTGACTGCAGCAAGGGTGGCTAAATCTCCATGGCAACGAGGAAGCGGAACACTTGGGCACCATCACCCACTCCCTACCCACAGCCTTCGTGAAGACAAAGGGCACACATGTTCCTCCTGAGGGCATTGATATCAATGCCAGGACTGCCTTCTCCACAAATTGCCTAAGTGTGGGGTCTATCTTAGAGTTTTGTTATTCTCTTTCCGGTTTCTTTAAAATTATAAGGAATTAATTAAGCTACCGGTGATTCCTTTATAAGAAAGAGTAATCTTTTCCTTTTTCAGCTCTACAGAACTACTGTTTATATTTATTTATTATTTGGTAAATATTTCATGAATATAAAATGAATAAGAAACATTTGATCCTCAAGAGCTAATAGTCTAGAAGGAAAATAGGACATGGACAGAAATTATAATTTAAAAAAGTATTCCCTGCAACTGGTTCTTAGACACTCCTCAAGCATGGATTTAATATTCATTATTTCAACAGTTCCAAAGTTATTGCAATGGCCCAGGGCATGGTAGACTCCAAGGTGATTGAATTCCCTGCCGGATAAGGCTGGTATGTGGGAATGAATCATGTCACTGGTAAATGAACTAAACAGACTTCTCTCCACCTCAGCATGGCTTTGTTGTTTTCAGTTCACTGGCATATATGTAGCAACTATCAATAAGCACCTAAAGTATTGGAAAATATTTAATTTTAAAATTTTGATTTAATGAGGAAGGTGATATAATGACATTCTTAAAGATCTAATGGACTCTTAAATGTTAAGGATTAAGGGTATTAGAATTTTAAGGAAGATACCTTCTTTGATAAAGAAAGTATATGTTTTGAGAGGTGCTTTATGGAGTAAACAGCATTGAAATTGCTTAGAAGGGTTTGGACATATTACATGGCAAGGGAAAGAGTTTTCCTATTGTGAGAAAGGGCATTGACTATGAGAAGACTGATACTTATCTTTCTCTGCCTGGCTTATTTTGCTTAGCATAATGCTCTCCAGGTCCATCCATGCTGTTGCAAATGGTAAAAGTTCTTTCTTTTTTACAGCAGTATAGTAATCCATTGTGTAGATGTACCACAGTTTTTTAATCCATTCATTGGCTGATGGTCACTTTGGCTGTTTCTAAATCTTAACACCACATGATCTCACTCATTTGTGGAATATCATGAACATCATAATGACTCTCCTCTAATTGATAGAGTTGTTTCTCACAGTTCAATAGATTAACAATTCTGATATTATTATACATGTAAACTGAAACTGAATAATTAAGTAAATGGATGGTGAGGATCCATGTTTTTCTCTGTAGGAGTAGGAGTTTATAGATAAGCAAGAGGCGGAAGTGAGAATGACCCATGTGGTGATGAATTAGAGATGAAGACATCAGTCTGAACTAATTAATGTTTAAGTTAATATTGATACGTAGGGGTTTATGTAGAAATATTTGTAAATGTATGTACACCAATCACAGTGTAGTAAACATACACGGATTTCCTTGCTCCATCCTCTTGAGAGGAAAGAACAGTTTCTTGAGGAGAGAAAAAGAGGGGAGGAGGAGAAAGTGGTGGTTGGCTTGAACAGTGAGGGTCGCTGATGTAGGCACTGCCAACCCTTATCCTTCCTTGGAGGCCAACCTCTGCACTCTGAGCCCAGCTCAGCCAGAACCGTTCCGCTGCCTGTTCCTTCAAACTGTGCCTACAGGAAGTGGGTGCCGTCTCTGAGGCTAAGTGGAAGCAGCGTGGAAAAATCGTGTTTGCTTAGTGTCAGCAGATACAATGCCCAATACTTAGCGATTCCCGATTGCTTGAAAATGCGGCTGAGAAAACGCATGATCAATTTCCTATAAGTGTGATTCGTGAGGGTTATTTGGGGCCATCAACAAGTTATTCTGCAAGGCTGGTTCTCAGGCACAACTCCAATTTTGTATAATGAGAGTTTTTCTGGAGGCCCTCAGAACATGATCCTTTATTATGTAGATAATCAGCCGAACCTGCTCATCCCTTAATGCGAGCAACTGAGATGGAGGGCTGTAACAGCTGAGATAAAATCATAGCTTTACTGTGTAGCCCATTAGCTGGGTAGAAACTGCATCCTGAGGTCATAAGTAGTTATTAGCTAGTTAATGACAACTGCAGTCTAATCATTACATTTGCATCTGATGAATAGGCATGAGGCCTTCTTTTTGTCTTGTCAGCACTCAAACTATTTGCTATAGTGTTTTAATATCCTGGGTGGTACAATTTGCAAAATTGAAAATTCTCCCTATCTTGAAGAAACATAAGCATGTTTCCTCAGACCATTCAGCCTTATATTAACATCTGTCATCTGTGTAGTATTCCTAAGGTGCTTCAATCTCATTGGAGATGGGATTGATCTAGAACCAGTGTGCTAGATATGCAATCGTGTGACCCTGAGTCGTTTAGCATTTCCAAGGTTCAGTGTCCTCACCTGTTACATGAGATTGCCCAGCTCTTTCTTACAGATCTTCCATGTTATGGCCCCAAGACTATATTCTGATTGACAATAGCAAATTAACTCTTAGCCTTGGTATGTTCTCCCCTGGGCTGCTTTTTAAAACAAATATTTTGCCGAAACCGGTTTGGCTCAGTGGATAGAGCATCAGCCTGTGGATTGAAGGGTCCCAGGTTCGACTCCAGTCAAGGGCATGTACGTTGGTTGCTGGCACATTCCCAGTGAGGGATGTGCAGGAGGTGGCTGATCGATGTTTCTCTCTCATCGATGTTTCTAATTCTCTATCCCTCTCCTTTCCTCTCTGTAAAAAAAATCAATAAAATATATTTAAAAATTAAATAAAAATAAAAATATATATTTCATGCATTGTCCTACTTCCCTAAATGGTCCCTGAAATTAAGAAATGTAAAATACTTGTTAAATCCAGCAATAACCCTTTTTCTCCTGTTGTAGACACAAATTAATCCCAGCTATATTGTTTTTGGTGGATTTAACTCCAAGGATATGTATTTTGAGCCTGTTTTCCTATTTGTTTAATGAAGGGCTTCTGCCATAATTGGACCTATTTAGACTTGGACATAATATTGGCTCAGGCAGGCTTTCCTGATCAGTCTAGAAAACAAAACGTGACCCACAAATACTGAAAGGTACACACATGCTCAGAAGTCTTAGGTTTAGAAAGAAATTAGGTCTGAGAGCATTAGTGTCAGGAGTGGAAAGTTAAGTATCATAGTAATGGTGAACTTGCAAATTCCGAGAAAGCCCATGTGTGAGCCAAGCTAATTTCCCTGCGGGTCGGGAAGTTTTGGTTGTACAGGTAAGGAGACCTGAGCGTCAGAGGGTCAGACTGCTCTGTGAGCTTGGAGATGGGCAAACTCAGACACACGGCAATCTCTGAGCTCTCTGGACCTGTCAGCATCTGCCTCCCAGGGTGGCTGCTGTGATGATAACACAGGAGATGCATCGTGCAGAGCCCCTGGCACGTAGTACTTCACCAAGTACCAGCGGCTGTGTGAGCGCCGGGGGTGGGTGTCAGCACTGCAGAAAAACACCAACGCCAGCAGATTTGGGATCATAAAATCCCTGTTTGTGAGTCTTGTCATTAACTGCATGGAATGGGGTGAGCGACTATGTCTGTGAACACCATTTTTTTTTACTGAAAAATGGATTTCAGAAGCATATTCATGTTACTTCCTTAGTCAGTTTAGAACCTGAGAGCAAATAAGTAAGAATGAATGTGCTTTGCAAACTGAAAAGCACTCTGAAATTGTTCTTGGTTTGTCCCCAAGCACGCACCCCCCAGCCTTGGCGCCTTCTCCGTGAGCGTTTCCCACGCCTCCTTGCTGGAAGGCTGCCACTGCCCAGGGCCCCCAGAACCTCCCAGAAATGACTGAGTCAAAGTGCCCGGCGATTTGCTTGGTGAACCACAGGCAGTCTTGTATTTGGAAAGCATGGGAACCTAATCAGATTTTCTGACTCGTGAGACTGAGCAGCACCAAATAGGATTCTTCTGAGCATCTCTCTGGAGCGGCTGGTGGGCCAGTGGTGAGATGGTGTCAGCCTGGTGGCAAGAGCGGGTGCGGGTGGTCAGGTGGAGCCGAGGGGAAAGCAGTCCATGGGAAACCCAGCAGGTCACGGTGGCCAGTTGACTGCCGCCTGGGCTGTGTGATGTTCACTTCTGAAAAGGGACTCATTCTGGCCCTGTTAGTAAGACAGAATGGTACTTAAACCCTTTTATGCAGGAAGGATGCCGGAGATAAAAAGTAATATACATTTCAGCGGGTAATCTAATTCATTCCCAAACCGGTGCCTCTTGCCACCTGAGCAAATGGAGAGCCCATTAGCTGCTCCAGGAGAAGGAAGGGGCTTGGCGGATGTAAAATGCTTTGTCAGGTGTGCGATGTGCAGGAGTGATAGCAGGTTTCTTGTGATATTAGTTTATGTGCGGAAATAAAGTTCTGAAGCTTGGCCTGAACCCCTTGGGTACTTTCAAAACAGTGGCTGCTACCCAAATTACATTTATATTACAAGAAAGAGTGCCTTCCTGAGCCCAGCGCCTTTTGTTTCTAAACTGCCCATATTTTTTTTTAAGAAGAGGAGTTGCCTTCATAGGCGGTTTTATATTGTGGGTTGGAATAATGAGATAGCTCGTTTCACAACCAGCCCACTTACAAGAGCGTGCGGGCCATTCTGAGGTCTGGCACATTCCTTTCTATTCAATCATGTCACAGAGAGGCCAGGGGTTCTGCTGAGGTATCCAGGAGCCACTGTAAAGCAGGAGGAGAAGAGAAAGGTCACACAGGATGGGCAGCCTCTTGCTCCAACCAGCCCTAGTCCCACTGTAATCATAGCAGCTCAGTGTTTGTTGTTCACTGTATTGTGGCTCCTCACAAGGTGTTTGTTGTTGTTTGTGTATTTTGTTGTTAAAAGAGGATTCTACTCAAGGCACTTGGCTGAAGAAAAAAATTTATTGGGATGACATTGGTTAATAAATTTACATAGGTTTCAAGTGTGCAGTTCATCTATATATAGCAATGTATGCTTACCACTCAAAGTCATTTCAAACTTACCTGTTGTGTAGCCTCACATAGGGTCAGTTCTAGAGAATGTTCTAGGTGTATTTGAGAGGGATCGACTTATTCTCACTCTTGTTAAACTTATGCTGTTGTTGGATAGAATATTGTATAGCTATCTTTTATGTCTAGTTTTTTTGTTCAAATTTTTTATTTCCTTATTGATCTTCTGTCTTATCTATTGATAAATTGGGATATTAAAGTCTGCAATTATTATTGTTGAATTTTATAACCTTACCTGTATATTTCTTATATCATTATAAAATATTAGAAGCCCAGTGCACAAAATTCATGCACTGATCAGGGCCACTCAAGGGCCTTCCTTCCCTCAGCTGCAGCCCCCTGGTGGTCAATGCACATCATAGCGAGCAATTGAACTCACTGTTGGTCAAACTCCTGAGGGGGCAATTTGCCTATTAGCCTTTTATTTTATAGGATTGTTCTTTATCTCTAATAACAGTTTTTGTCTTAAAGTCTGTTTTGCCTGATATTAGTATAGTCACCCTAGCTCTCTTTTAGTCACTGTTTGCATACTTTCTTTTCACATCCTTTTACTTTTGACCTATATGGGTGATAATCTAAAGTATGTGTCTAATAGACAACATTCAGTGGGACTGAGGTTTCTTTCAAACCATTTTGCTAATCTCTGCCTCTTAACTTGAGAATTTAAGAAATTCAAATTTAATGGGATTACAAATAAGAGAATTTACATATGCTATTTTTCTATATAATATTTATAGGTATCAGTTCTTTTATGTGCCCCTACTCCTCCATTACTGCATTTCTAGTGTTAAATAGGTATTTCTAATGTACATCTTCATCCCCTTATAATTTATTTTACTATATTTTTAAGTTATTTTCTTAGGGGTTATAATTATCATGTGAATTTAAAATAGTTTACATTAATCAAATTTTACTTCAATGCTATACAAATATTTTGCTCCTATATATCTTCACCTATTTTTGGTGCTGCTATTGACATACTAAGTAGTTCTGTACAGAACTACACAACGTGCATTCATGTTGATGGACACATAATTATGCAGTTCTCTCTTCAATCAGATAAGAGGAAAAAGAGCTCCAAATATATATGTATACGCCCCCTTCACAATTTATCTATGTGGATTAGAGTGACTTTCTAGAGTGCCTTCATTTCAGCCTAAAAGATATATACAGTCTTTCTTGCAGGACAGGTGAAGTAAGTGATGAATTCTGTCAGTTTTTGTTCATCTGAAATGCCTATAGTTCTTATTCTTGGAGGATGGTTTCTCTGGATATGCAATCCGTGTCTTCTTAGCACTTTGAAGCTGTTATCTCACTGCTTTCTCCATGGTTTCTAGTGACAAATCAGCTGTAATTGTTATTGAAGACTCTTTGTACATGACCAGTTCCTTCTCTTTTGCTGCTTTTAAGACTCTCTCCTTCTTAGATATTTGACAGTTCAGTTATTGTGTCTGAGCTTGTATCTCTGAGTTTATCCTTCTAAGAGTTTATTGACCTTCTTAGATATACTTTTTTTTTTTGCAGCATTTCTTCAACTATATCCAATGTCTTAGCTTCCTCAAGGACAATCTTTGTTGAATACTTTATCTTCAACATAATATACAGCTATATAGTTTTTATGTCTGTTTGTCTCATGCTTTCTTTTTTTCTCCTTTCAAGTTGGACATTTAAAATAAATGTGGAAATTCTTGAAATCAGATTCTCTTCCTTCCCAGAGTTTGTTTACTTAGTGACTTTTCTGAATTATTTGTTGTGTGGGCATTGCAGCCTCCCCTCACTTTGATTAAATGATTGGATAGAGATTTTTTTAAATTCTGGGACCTGATGAGTCTCCCAGCTATTGCTGCAAAGCTCTGTGTCCATGTTGGGACACACCTTTAATGCTCTTCCAGGCAGGTGACAATCCTCTGTCTCCTGTTTCTGCCACAGGGCCTTCCCAGGTGTTTCTTGAGTGTTTGCATAGCTCTGCGCATGGCTGTCTGGATTCTGCGGAATACATAAGCACTTTGCTAAGCCCCCTTTGGACACATTCCCTAGATTTCCTTTTAATTAAGCTTTTTGGTTAGCCTATTATTTGCCTCAATTCTTATTATTACTGCCTCAAATACTGAGCTCCATTTATATCAAATAAAGATCACCTTGTTAGTGGGGTCTCTCAGGAAATCACCAAACAGATCAAACAATGATAAATTCTCTATTAATGGGGTTTTGAGAGAGCTCCAATCTCATCTTCTTCCCTCCTTCAGCTACCAGTTTTTATCATGATTGCAAGCTGTGGGTTTTGAAGGCTAATTTGTGGTGCAAATAGGGCAAGTGAAAATGCCATAATGCTCACTGTTCTTAGCTAGATCCAGCTGTTGTTTTAAAATAAATATCCCTATAGTTTCTATGCTACTTAACTTTTTCAGAACTCTGGAAATTAGATTCTGACCAATTTGCTACTTCAATAGAGGAGGAGATCTTCAGACATCTTTCCTCTGCTGTTTTTGCTGATGTCCTTGGTCTTTCACTTCCAATGTACTCCTCTGGCACCAGTGAAGTTAGGTGTGCCCACAAGGATAATGCAAAATGGACTCTCCTTTACTAAGAGCAGGGACTGTAGGTCACTGTGGGAGCCACAGGATGACAAAGTCAGCTTACAAAATGAAATAAGCCAGCCACGTGTGTCCTCTGTGGAGCTGGGTGGTGCTCTAGTGTGTCTGAAGCGGGCTTCCGGCTATGTTGGTTCTGCAGCCTCTAAGGAGGGGCTCCAGTTCAGGCCCAGATCAGCCACCATTTGTGCTCGGCTTGGGACCTCCTGGTGGGAGCTACATAGTAATCTATGGGGGTTGCTACTTGGAGATGCTTGGGACACTTTGGTAGACACTTTGATAGGAGCTGAGTTCAGCTACCACTTGTGCTGCTGGACTCATGGCTGCTTGCTTGAAGCTGGGTTCCAAGCTGACACTGGCCACAGCTATGCCAGGCTTGAGGCCACCTGATGGAGTGACTAGGAGTTGAGACTATTCAAGGCAGGCTTGAGGCCGCTTAGCCAGAGGCACAGGGCATGCTGAAGCCAACCCATTTTTGGTTGGGATTTGTGGACCTTTGAAAGTCTGCAGCAGGCACTGCGGGGATGGGGAGGTGCTTGCCTAGAAAAGCCACTTGAAGAGGTTCAGCGGGGCACCTGAATTGGGTGGAGTGAATGGTGTTACCCAGGTTACCGAATAGCTCAGATTTGATGCCAGCAGAGTGGGAGGAGCATTTAACAAAGGAGCAATGGTGCCTGCCAGCATTTCCATCCCAGGAGAGGGCTGCCCCCTCTGGAGCCCAGAGGGGCTGAGTTTTTGAGTAAGTGAGTCTGTGCACAGTCCCCTAAAGAGGAAGACCTGGGACCTGCAGCCTTCCATCTCATTTGGATGCCATCCCCACCTGTTTCCACAGCCCGGTGGTATGCAGACACCTCTTTCCAGCACCAGTGCCCTCACCTAAGGAATCCGGTGTGGGGCTGGAACCATCCATTCTCAGTGGGGACCTCTGCTGCCAAGATATCCCTCCGATTCTTAATTGCCACAACATTCTTCATGTTGATGTGTTTGTGGGAGGTGGTGATCACAGGGATTACTCACTCTGCCATCTTGACCAGAAGTCCGTGAAGACATTGAAGGAGTCTGTGGGAGAAGCCCAAAGGGCTCAGTTAGATGGAGCTGAGGTAACCAGAGTCACATGGGTTTTAGGGTCTGAAGGAAAATGGGTTCCCAGTGACTCCTGGGAGAATAGAATATATTTCTCTTCCTGGGTCTGGACTTAGCACCAGACCCAAACAATAACAATATCTTCACTGACCATCACTTAGCTATGAGATCTCCTTTGTCTGAACTAGTCTTACAATCAGCACTTCTTTTGTGTATTCCCTAAATGTGAGACCAGAATTCTTCAACTAAATACTAAACTCTGGCATGCAGAGAGCAGCCTTAACTATGTAACTTATTACAATTATTGACACCTCACCACCTGGTTCAGCAGGTCTCAACCTCTTCCACTATGATGTTTGTTATTCCAGTGAGTGACAGTGTCCCATGGGTATCTCAGGTCTTGATGAGGCCTCAAAAATTTATATAACTCTCATCACATCTTCTAAGTGCTACAGTAATCAGCACGATTACTACCGATGCACCAGCCATCATTCCCCACCTACGGTGGTTATGGCATAGGTGCTGTCCATTAAGGGTGATTTTCAACATCCTGGCTCTAACTCTCCTCCTTTCTCATCCTGTTTAGAAAGCATATCAGAGTAAGAGTGGCATAATTTCAGTGATTGCCTTGTGTCCATACTAATCATTTGTTTAAATTATTTTTAAATGTCAGTACTTTGCAGTGAGGAAAAATGTTTCAAGAGCTCATCTCACAATTGTTCAAAAACATCAGTGCCATAACCACACATTGAATGCTCCCAGGGGAGGAAAGTTGAGAGATAGACCAGAGTGCCTACAGATGATGTTTGCATTGGTGACCTGTTCTGCTTGTTATCAGTAATCTGACGTTTTTGGTAGTGACTTGAATACATTGCTTTATACCTGGAAGATTTTTCTTCTATAACAGTCACTATGCAAATACATTAGGTTTGTATTCTGGCTTAGCAAATACATTAGGTTTGTATTCTGGCTTAACAACTTAATTTTTTTTTATAGTTTGGCAAATTGGTTAATTTCTCTGTCCTCAGTTTTCACATCTTTAAAATGAGTTTAATTTTTCTGTATATATCATAGGCTTACTGTAAGAATTGAATTAACATCACATGCTTAGAACAGTGCCTAGTAATGGATAATTGCTCAATAAATCTTCATTGCTGGTATAAATATCACTATACTCAGAGGCCATTGTATGATGCAGATTTTTTTCCATATAACATCACTGAGATGTATTTCATAGGCTATAGCATACATTTTAAGTTGCTTTTATTTGAAAAGGAAAGATTTTTCCACAGAATCAGCCATAGTATCTCCTTGACTTTTTGGTCCCAATATTATTGAGATATATAATGGACATATAACACTGTGTAAGTTTAAAATGTACAAAATGATCATTTGATACATGTATGCATTGTGAAATGTTTACCACCATAAGGTTCGTGAATCCAGTCTGTACTTCAAATAATTACCATTTTGTTGTGGTGAGAAAATTAAGGCTCTACTCTCTTAGCAACTCCCCCATATACAATACAGTACCAGTAAGTATAGGCACGTGGTGTCCTTTAAGTCCCCAGAACTCATTCATCCTATAAGTGAAAGTTTTCACTCTTTGACCATAATCTTTGATTTCTCTTGATGAACAGAAATGTTATTATTATCTTTATCCTCATGACCACTGTTATAAATACCATTTATTGGGTGCTGGTTTAAGCACTTTGTACATATTAACTTGTTAAATCATCCTCTCAAGTAGAGATATTAGTACCTTCTTTTTGCAGATGAGAAGGAAAAATGAGGCACAAATTACTGTAGAAACTTAATCAAAGGGCTAGTAAGTGCCAGAGGTAAGATTCTCCATACTCAGCTCTTCTGGCTTCAGCAATGCACACATAACCTCTGCACTCTGTGCATCTCACAAGTAAACATAAACATTACAACTTACATGGTTACACCTACAGGAGCACACAACCCACTTCAAAGATGAATCTGCGACTGTGCTGTCATTTCCACCAATCTCTGGTGAAAAACAACTCTTAAGATTCAGTCACCCAGCAAATGTCACTTAGCAGCGTTTCCAGCACTGGCCTAAGCTCTGAGATATGGCAGTGAAGGAAGCAGACAAAACCTCTGCTTTCAAGGAACTACCATTTTATCCTCATTTAGGAGAGCTGGCAGGATGCCAAGTTGCATAAATAAATGATGTGTTATGGTAACAGACAATCAGTGATATGGAGAAAATAACTCGGGGGATATATTTTGTACGGATATGTGGGTGGTCAGTTTTAAATAGTTAGAGAGAAGGCATCACTGGGATGGAACCATGTGAGCAAAGACCTAAAGGAGGAAATGGGAACAAACCATATGGATATCCAGAGAAAGAAGATTGTGTTCAGAGAGAACAGCAAGGAAGATCCAGCAAGGAAGCTATTGCATCTCAGAGTGATTCAGAGATGAGACCAGGGATTTGGAGGGGGGATGGGACATGTCATATAGACCTTTGCAAGGGACTCTTTGATGGCTTCCCATCTAACTCAGAAAACAAAGATTTTTAAGCAGAGGAGTGATAGGATCTGACTGGCAAATGTTCAAGTATCATATGACAGGTGTACTGAGACTGGGATGTGGGAAAGCATGTAGGAGGCAATTGCAGTAATTTAGGTAAAAATCTACTGACATTGCTAATGGTAGGATCAGCACTGGTGATGAATAAGTAGGAAGAGTGTACATATATACTGAAGATGGAGCCAATAGAATTCTGGAAAGAGTAGAAGTGGAGTATAGGAGAAATAAAGGAGTCAAAAATGACTCATGGTTTTGGCTTGAGCAACAGGAAGGATGGAATTGCCATCAACTGAGATGTAAATAATTGCAGGTTTGGCAAAGAACTGGGGGGCAGGAGAGATGTAGTAGAGAGTTTGAGCTATGCTGAGTTAGTAATGGCTATTCAGCACTCAAAGGAAAATACATATTTTCATGCTGAAGGAACAAATTATAGAATCATCTCTAGAAGGGAGTGAGCGTAGACAGAAAAGTCACTTTGGAATAAGTTTCCATGACTTCATAAAAATTCAGGGAATTGAAGAGAAACCAGCCAAGGATAATGTGAAGGAGTGGACAGTGGATAAGGAAGAACACCAGGAGAGTACATTTCTGGCAGCCAAATGTAAAAAATGTTTCAAGAAAGAGGGAGTAATAGTTGTCAAATACTGCAATGTACAGGTGACCATCAGAGGAACAGTGTCCAGAGAGGTGGGATAAAAGCTTCATCAGGATGGGTTTAAGAGAGAATTACAGAAGAGAAATTGGAGACAAGAAGCATTAACAAGTCTCCTTAAGTAGTTTTGCTATAAAGAAGAGCAAGAAAATGAGGTAATAACTGAAAGGGAAAACGAAGTCAGCAGAGGTTCTTCAAGGTGGGGGGAGCCAGTATTGTGCATGCTGGTGGGAAAGATCCAACAGCGAAAGGGAGATAAATGTTTCAGGAGGAAATGCGGCCTGGTGCACAGTTAAAGGTGCTGGTTTTTTCATGGAAGTACAGAGGGCTCATGTGGGGTCAAATCTCAGACCAGTCATGCCCTCACTAGAGATCTTTGTTCTTTGACCTCTGTGGTGCTTGAAAAATATTCAGCCCAGAACTCCATTAGCTGTTTTTATGAGACAAAATGAAGCTTAACAATTTTGCTCACAACAAAAGAGAAACTTTGAGCAGCTGACTCCTCGAATTGGATTAATTGACTTCAGCGTGTTTGTCTAAACCTTGGAGTTAATACGCCTCCCACTGCCATATTTTCCGGCGGCACTATCAGATTTGTGCATTTTGCACACACACTCCGCCTCGTCCACGACATGGACTGCCCAGGAAAGTAATTATCCCAGCAAACTAAGCTGCAGGAAAAGATAAACTGCTTAGAGGATTAAAACTGCATATTTTATATAAACTGATGGCACACACATCCTGGTTCTGCTCGTTACATTGTCTCAGCCATCTCTCTAGGACATCTACTGCCATAGCTTTCGAACTTTCCCATCAGCATCTTGCTGTCTCTAGGAGATGAGCTATGGGACACCCACCTCTCACAAAGACACACGGGGGCTGTGTCAATTAATAGACTGGGAAAATAATCGAGAGAGAAAAGCAACAATTCTTCCCTCCCTCTGGGAAGAGAAAAGATGGAGTTTCATTAAGGGCTCTAGGGGCAGGTGGCTGTTATTCCCAAAGCTTTCTAATTGGCAACCTTTTTGTACCAAGGCTAATAAAAGAAACAAGTAGAGTCAAGAGCTCAGTCAGAGTCTTGGCCATGAGAGTGCCCTTTCTAGCTTAGTGGAAACTGGCAGTTGTGTGATGAAAAGTGTGCTAATTCGATTGTCTAGATGGTTGTCAGACAAAATAGGAGAAAAGGGACCTAAGTGAGGCAGAAGACATTGAAGATGGAGAGAAGGGATAGAATCAATAAATTAGCCACAGAAGTCTAGAATCTGTCTCCAGAGATCCTAATGAAAATGACACACAGTCTTCAGATCAAGAATGAGCAGGTTTTCACTTTCCTGGAGTTTGGGAATGGACAAGGCACCTAGCCATGTGCTCCTTCCAGTTCTAGGATTCCCACCTGACAGGTGAGGTATTTTCCTCCTGTGCATTAGCAACACCTGAAGAAGAGTCCTCAAGATGTCACATGTTGACTCTTTTCTTCACCTTTCTGTTGACTTGAATTTGTCCTATTTCCTCCTTCTTATTTCATTTCAGCACTAACAATGACAGGTACTCGATAAATATAGGTGCATGCTAAAGTCCTGACACAAACTCAGTAATTTTGTGATAAAAACCAAAGCTTGCAAAGGTCCCCAACTCCATTATGAGTTCACATATGCATTCCCTGAAATCTAAACTGGAAATCTCTGTGACTTGAGTCTCCATGAGGACAGGGTGTCTGTACCCCCATACTCAGGACAGCCTTGCACATCAAGTGAGTACTGATTGAGCAAGTGGAACCTATTAATGTCCTGGATGATAGTGTACAAATAAGGAGGAGGAGGAATCCAAAAGAGTGTCATTAGATGAGAGTATGTCCACAGATTGTGTCAATATGCTTGCATTGCCCTCCTCACCTGCTCACTTGCATCAGCTCCAACCCACACATTCAACATGTCCATGTGTTCATCACTGAAACAAACTTACAGACTCATATGGCATGGAGAAGGTGGCATCCAGATTTGAAAGTTGACTGGAGGGTGATGGTAGAGAGACCAGGGATACTGGCACTAGAAATAGTGTTCCTTGGGCTGCCAGGAAAGCTACAGTTATCATTTGAAAAAGGAATGTAATTGTTTTGTTCTAGAGTTAAGTGGCGGAATTTATAGGAACACAACTCTACAGAAATTGAAGGTTGCTTTGTAATATAGTAAAGTCTTTCAAGGAATTGTTCAAAGAAGATCTAGGTGACTGTTAGGAATATCAGAAAGGATTTCAGAGGTAGGGGAATGATTTAAGATCTTTAAAATGCCTTTCAACTGAAAAAGGCAGTATTCAGTAAATATACACACAAAACTATGATAGTAGATTATTAGAAATCTATATGCACTGAATGGCCAGATTATAATGATCTGAGTGCATAATAATCTGGCCACTCAGTGTATATCCTATATAATAAAAAGCTAATATGCAAATTGTCACCTTGACCAGGAGTTTGACCAGCAGTCAGGCCAGCCAACTGCACATGTCCCCTTCCCCTGACCAGGTTAGCTGGACTCCACCCATGCATGAATTCATGCACTGGACCTCTGTTATGCTGGCAGGGCCCCTCCTCACATGCTCATAAATATGAGTGGCCAGATTGTTATGCATTCAGAGATCATAATAATCTGGCCACTCAGTGTATATAAAAGCCCAGCCACCAAAAGGCAGAATGACCAGAACAATTAGTCAACCAACCCCTATGATGTGCACTCAATGCAGAAGGTGCCCCCTGGTGGTCAGTATGCTCCCACCATGGGTGGATCCCTACAGGCCATGCCCCCACCAGTGCACAAGTCCATACTCAGGCCTCTAGTATTATTTTATTATTCACTAAGTACTTAATATTCTTTAGCTCTTTACAGTAATGAACATCATCCTTGTAACAGCTTTTTGAGGCAGGCACAGTTCTTATACCCATGGTAAAGATAAGGAAAATAAGTTCAGATCACTTCTGCAAGGTCACCTAGGAGGGACTCTCAGAGCTGAAATTTCAACCCAGGTAGTCTAACTGCGAGCCTGCATTGTTAGCCACAGTCCTCACTGCCACTTCCTATGAATGAAAAATCATTCCTATGAGCAGTAAAGCTCTTTTCAATTGGAAAACTCAAAAGGCGTTTCTGTGAGTGAATGTGTTAGCTGGGACCTGGAGAGAAGCTTGTTAGTTGTAGAGTGGGAGTCAGTCTTCTAGAACCAAGAAACATCACATGACCCTGAAAGATGGAGTGTTTGCAAAGAGCAAGAAGGAGACAACTGCCGTGGTAGCAAATTAAGGAGAGAAAGTGATTCAAAGTAAGACCAGAGTTCTGGGATGGGGTCAGGTGACACAGGTCATGCCTAAGGACTTTGGATTATAACCTAGTCCAGTGGAAAGGTCTAAGAAATGGGCAGGATATACCATGCAGCCATTTTATAGGTGAGGGAGAAAGGCCGTTGAAGGCAATACACTTCCCAAGATCCTTAGAAGGTTATTGTGAGAGTGCAGAGAAGATCAAGAAATGCACCATTATTCCTGTAAGCTTCTTGATCGGGGACGGGGAAAGGGTGCGGTGTGTTTATTTCTCCACATAACCAAGTCAAAGCTGAGTAGTTCTACGTATAAGTAAGAGTTGGTTACTAAATGGCTGTCGAGATACCTTGAAAAGAGTAGTGATGTGGGTTTCGAAAGAATGGCATTTGCAAAGACTCTGAGGAGGCAAAGAGCACGCAATGTCGTAGACTCCAAGAGGCTGAGATTTCCTAATCAAAGGAGAGAGTGGCACAGAAGAACACTGAAGGATTGGCCTGGGGCCATAGGATGGAGGACCTTATAGGTATTTTCAGAATTTTAAATCTAATCCTAAAGGCATTAGAAAGCCAAGGGCCTAGGGCCAACAAGATCATATACGTGAAAGTGATAGTCTTACGTTGCAAGTCATAAAGCACGAGCAGTTACGATATTTACACACCTTACAGGATATCTCCTAGTAAAAATAAAAGCACCCTTTTTACACCAGCATAAGTAAAAAGCTGCTCTCTTACATAAGCACACCATTGTTCCCACAGGCACAAAATTAACGACACTTAACTGATGTTGAGTTTCCTATACTTAACGTTTGGCGGAGAAATAAAAGACTGAGACTTATAGAAAAGAGAGCTCCAAATATAACAGAAAGCCCTATTTATTTGATATAAAATAGTCATTGGACCCAAACCTATAAGGTGCCACAGAATTCCTATAATTTTAAAACCCTCATTCTTGGTGAGGAGACGTGTCACAAGCTATTGATTTACCATTACAGAGAGGGACCTAGGAATGATGTTTCTGATCTCCAGCTCAGTTCAATACCACAGTGGACCAGTGGGAAAGCTTGAGGGTTCTGCCTGGTTTTCAAAGGCCACAGGGAATCAACCCAGGCCAAGCTCTACCAAGACATACTGCCTCTCGTGCTCATCCATTTTTTACTAATCCATTTTTTGCTACATCAATCTGAATTGTAGCATTGTATCTACCTGTTTCATGCCTATCGACATCTCAGAGGGATTCCCATGGCATGGTTAATGCCCATACATCCATCGTAGCTCCGTAACAAGTGGCTAAAGCCAGACATAATTTAGGGTCCTGGACCGAGTCCTGAGGCATTGTTTAAAGCCAGTATTGTATCCATGGGCCGGATGGGAATATTGCTTATGACAGTTTAATACAGCTGCAGTATTATAGCAATTCATCTTCAGACATCTGCCCTCTCTTTCCACCTCTCTAAATGCCACAGTGAGATATGTTTATAGGAGCCCTGAGGAAGGCCCATGGTACTGGAGACAGAAGAGAAATCAACCATTGCTATATTACCTCCAAGTTTCAGTAGACGTCATAATAAATGAACATGAGAATAAATCAAGCATCACATGAACATTTCAACACATTTCAATACATTGACTTAGAGCCTCCCTGTCTTCCAATAGGCCAGAGAATGTATTCCAAGTAGCTTGCTTGGGAATTCTGGACCCCTCATCCTCTGTCCTCACAGTCTCTCTCTGTTCATGTATAGCTTGTAAACTACAGACCTATATTTCCAAGTCTTGATGGGCCCAGACCTGGCACTTTATTGGAAGATTCTTATATGACCATTTCCTCCATGTGAACGTTCTATGTGAATACTCAATTCAGGGACCACTATTTGGTTTTGAATGCAGTAACTGATTCCACCCTGACTCCCCATCAAGGTCAGAACTAGTGAAGAAAAAACATAGGAGGAAGCCAAAACTATTAGCATCTTCCTGGTAAAGTTAGATAGGGGGAGGAGCCTGGCATGGGCTCCCAAATGGGATTTCTCAGCCCCTCACATCCCAAATTGTATATAACTGCCTAGTCCCAAGCCAAGTAGCTCAAGCATTGCAGGAAGTTCTTTGTCTTATCTCCACAAGAAAGCAGATAATATTCTTCTTGAAGAGAGAAACTGGGAGGGGGAAAGCATAGGAAGTTTCTCTGGAACACTTCCCTAAGTTCCTGTTTTGAAAGCCAGCAGGAATGCAGGGAAATAGAGAAAATGGTCCTCTCCCCCAGCCCCAAACCTGCCCCTCAAACTGATCCCAATTCGTGGATTTCTTTGAAAATCATCTTTTGCTGAAACCAGTTTGGCTCAGTGGATAGAGCCTGAGGACTGAAAGGTCCCAGATTTGATTCTGGTCAAGGGTATATATCTTGGTTGCGGGCACATCCCCAGTAGTGCAAGAGGCAGCTGATTGATGTCTCTCACTCTCTATTCCTTTCCCTTCCTCTCTGTAAAAAGTCAATATTTTTAAAAAATCATCTTTTACTGCAGGGCTAGAAACCTGGAATTTCAACTACAACCCAACACATATAATGAATTACTGGGCTGCAGAGATTTTTGCCTCTAAAAGAAGAAAAAAATCACAAAAATTGTAAACTCCTTGTTACATAATCACTGGCAGCCCTTATCACCCTGAATGGTGCCCCTGGTCTAGTAGTTCAGGGCACGGGTTCAGAGTCTGGCTCTATCACTTTCCAGCTGGTGTGCCTGACCTAGGGAAGTTACATAATGTCTCTGAGTCTCGGTTTCCTTGTCTGAAATTTGAGAAAATAATGGCACTAACCACAGGATTGCAGTGACAGTTAAAGGAGACACATGTAATGCAAATAAAATCCTTAGAATAGCACCGGGTACCTTGTAAAATCTCAAAAACATCAGGCATTCCTATAATTACTTGTAATTACTATCTTTCGAAGTTGAAAAGCAAGTTTGAGGGCAATGACTAGTAAAATCCAATTTTTATACAATGAACTGTGTGTGTGGACATGCATATATTTGATATGTTTTCATTGGAGATAAAAGGATGCAGTGATAAATACCTAGGTCTTAACACTGATTAGCTAAAGGGTATGGCTGTGGGAGGGTGGCTGTCATTCACTCTCCCTGACACATCAATGCCCGATGTGCTGTTTACAATGAGTGTGCACTGTTTGCCTATCAGAGTAAAGGGAGTGTCCCTCATCAGCTTCTAGCATTCATTTAGGTTGTTTGTATTTTTAGAATGATCAGATTCAGAGATTTAGAAGGAGTAATCCGATACTCAACATTTTGCTTCCAGAATGAAATCCAAATGTATTAGTAAGTTTATACAAAGCCCTTCCTAATCCAGCATCTGAATTTACTCCACTAATCTCCTCTACTACCAGTTATTCCTCCTGGTCAAATCTTTTCCATACTTTCTCCCTTCACCATGCAGGACCTCTCTCCCCTTGAGTATTCTATCATTTATCATTCTTTTTTATTAAATATACATATTACATATATATATATATATATACACATATATATACATGTATATATATGTATGTATATATATATGTGTATATATATGTATATATATGTATATATATGTATATATACATATATATGTAATATGTATATATATGTATATATGTGTAATATGTATATATATGTATATATATGTGTATACATATATATATATATATATGTATATATATATATATATGTGTGTGTATGTGTGTGTGTATTGATTTTAGAGAGGAGAGATTAAAACATCAATGATGAGAGAGAATCATTAATTGGCTGACTCCTGCACGCCCCCTACTGGGTAGATGGGGGGAATTGAGTCTACAACCTGGGTATGTGCCCTTGGCCAGAATCAAACCTGGGACCCTTTAGTCTGCAGGCTGACGCTCTATCTACTGAGCTAAACTGGCTAGGGCTCCATCATTCTCTATACCATGATGAAGTACCATTTCCCCTGCTGTAAATGCCCTTCTCAGGTTCTAGTCTGTGAGTGCTCTTTTACTTACATTACAAGAAAATGTGACTATTTGGCAATCTTTTCAGTCTGGCTCCTGAGGCCTCTAGGCCCAGTTGCCTTGCCCATTCTTAGCCAAGGTCCCACAGAACACTCACTGCTTTTCGTGGTGCTTTGAGGTAGACGCCAGGCCTTTAGAGACACCAGTGGTGCTCACTTTGCTACTCACATGACCTTTCCCGCTTAGTGGTGGTCCTGTTTGGAGTCCTGCAGATTAAGTCTGTGATGAATGGTGCTGTTGGCCATGTCAGATTGATCACCTGAATGTATCTGAGATAGTGCATGACTTCAAAGAAACTGACATCCAATTACTTTTCTACATGTGAATACACAATGGAATACTATGCTGCTGTAAAAAAAGAAGGAATTCTTACCATTTGCAACAGCATGGATGGAACTGGAGAGCACTAGGCTAAGCAGAATAAGCCAGTCAGAGAAAGTCAACATAAAATGATGAACAGAGACAGAGAAGCATCAATCAGATGGTCAAACCTAAGTGAAGGTAGGGGAGGGTCGGGGTAAAGGGGAGAGATGACCAAAGGACTTGTATGCATGCATATAAGCCTAACCAATAGACACAAACACTAGGGGGGGGGGGTGAGAGCATGAATGGAGGGGATAAGGACACACATGTAATACCTAAATGTATGATTTTGCTTATGAAGAATCACCAAACTACATATAATCAATAGCAAGTATGGTTGTTGTGGGTATATTGTGATAAAAGGACATGGTATATTGTCAAATTGCAATCTTCTTTTACAAATGCAGAGATAAATTTTGAAAACTTAAAGTTGAATTTGGTCAGATGTCCAATAGCACA
>PVJN01037570.1:0-20828 GCA_004026805.1 Lasiurus borealis | reverse complement strand
TAATATTGATATCGATATGCTAAGATCGCTCAACTTCTTGCTGTGACACACACTAACAGTCATCCGGTCAATCAGTCCCTATGATGTGCACTGATCACCAGGCAGCAGATGCTCCAACTGGTAAGGTAGCTTGCTTCTGGAGTCCAGCTGATTGGGACTGAGCGAGATGGGCTGGACATGTCCTGGAGCCCTTCTGTTGTCCCTTCCTGGCTGGCCAACCTCCCGTGTCCCTTTCTGGCCTCGATCCTGCACTGGTGGGGTCTCTTGGCCTGGCCTGTGCCCTCTTACAATCCAGGGTGAGGTACCCCCCACACAATGCATGAGTTTTGTGCGCCAGGCCTCTAGTTTTAATATGAACTGTTATCTGTAGTGAACAAATATAATTTGAAAGAAAAGTTTAAGATTAAGATCCAATGACTGACTTATTCAATAAAAATAACATTTATCTGTCTTTTTTCCCTGCCTTCTCATATTTGAAAACAGCTTCTTATTTTAAATACTAACAATTCAAGTTTTTTGAAACAGCTAAAATACCAGAAAGTGCAGTTTCCAAGTGCACAGGTAGCTCTATATAACCTGCCTGCTAGCCTATCCTTTTATTGGGTATAAAGAAACAGATATATTTAAGGCATTTTATTCCCTTATTAGAGGCCCAGTGCATGAATTTGTGCATAGGTGGAGTCCCTCTGGGTGGCCGGCGAGGATTGGTCTGAAACCCACAGTCCAATGCTGCTTGCAGCTCCTACCAGCCCCACTGCACCTGCCGTGGGCTCGTGCCCAATCAGTCCCGATCAGCAGTGCTTGCCAGCCAGCCGTGAGCCCTGTGTCTGATGCCCTCCTGAGGGGAGTGGTCAGAAGGATTGTGCTGAAACGAGATCTCCGACATCCCCTGAGGGGTCCTGGACTGTGAGAAGGTGCAGGCCAGGCAGAGGGACCCCACCATTTCACATTTGGGGCTGGGAAGAGACTGCAGGAAGGCTCCAGGGCATGTTCAGCCCTTGTCGCCCAGTCCCGATTGGCCGGACCCCAGCAGTAAGTAACCCCCTGGTGGTCAGTGCATGTCATAGTGAGAGGTTGAGCATCCTTAGCATATCATTAACATATTATGCTTTGATTGGTTGAACAGTCAACTGAATGACCGGACACTTAGCATATTAGGGTTTTATTATATAGGATAAACTCTAAATGCAACATAGGTTCTGTGTGAAGATAAAAGGAAAACACCTTTTCTTTCTGTACACTTTCATCTAAAATAGAGAAAGTTGTAACTAACTTTAAGTCTAGGCTCAGTAGTGAGATCTGGTTACATGTTTACAAATATGTAGATTCCTGACATAAAATTTCAAAGAAACAACAATTTCATCTCTTCCCAGGGAGCTGAGTAGAGGAATGATGTAGGAACTTTTAAAAAATATGATAACATTTAGTCTATAACTACATCTGGGTACATATTATTTTCTTCCATAGCATAACATTTCTTATTTCTTAATAAATATAAGAAAATAATTTTCTCCACAAAATGTTATCCACGAATAGACAATAGATAATAGGACACAAAAGTATAAAGATATTTTTAAAAGATTATTTTTTATAATGCAGAAACTTTGCTGAATTAGTGGCTGCTAAAACCCAAATTAAACTCCATTAGCCAATGTCAGTTACCTGGATTACTATCTGGTTTAAAACTTACTTTTTTCATAGCTGTGTAGAGACTGAGTCACTGTGAAAGGGCCAATGGGTATTGGAACAGGAGATGGCTTGCTTTAGACAATATACTTGCACTGATTAGGGCAGCTTGGTGTAAGGAGGAGTGGTGGGTATTAGAACATCCTGAAATATTAGGAACCTGAGCATCAAAGGGAATTTTGTGATGTCTAAAATACACAGACTCTCAGTCTTTGGTATAGATGATGGATGAGTATGTATTATCTAATAACTGCACATTTTCATATGGTAACACCTGGAGTTTTCTACTTTTATCACTCATCATGCTGGACTCCTAGTTGAAAACGTTGCATTGACATCTGTTTTTTTCTTTTTCATAAATAGAAATGAAATTTTAAAAATAATTAGCACATGTGGAAAACAAAAAGATTTCGAAGAGTCCAATATTGATTAAAGATATCAATAGCTTTATTGAGCATCAGAAGGCAATTGAGGAATAGTAACTAATTTAGAAAGTAGAGTAATTCTGAACCCAGAACCTCATGTGGGTGAACAGTAAACCCATTAGCCCCAGAGGGACTCTGAACTCAGTGTTCAGGGATTCCAGTACCCCTGAAGGTGTGGATTGCACACTGAGTCAAAAAGGGAGAGAGAAAAAAGGGCTGAAGTTCTGTTAACAGAGCATTGTACCAAAGGAAATCTTCTTCCATTGTGCACACACAGGGGAGCGCCCCTCTTCCAGCTGATAGGAGTTTTGCTTCTTGAGTTTAGCTCAAGGCAGTTCCTGCTTTCACTACCTTTCTGACTGCCTTCCTGTCCAGGACATCCTATCTTTGTGAACAGGATTTTCAGCGATTTCTGAGATACAAAGAAAGTACTGCATGGATATCAACGTGGAAAAGGAAATGGGGCACTGGTGTCTGATCTGATTTTTGAATTTGGGAAGCTGTATGGTGCCCAACAAGCACACACTTCTTTTTATTAAAATCATTAAGTTGTTAAGGATATAAATACATAGTGCATTGTTTGGTTCCAGCTCCTTAAAGGGGGATTACTTGCTATTTCTTTTGCCTAGGAGCACTGTGAAAATACTAACAGATCCCCAATGGTGCCATGAACTAAGGAAATTTGGGACCTTTTGGTCTAAGTCAGTTAAGGCAGTGCCATTCTCTTATGTAAGACTCTACTTTCCCCAGCCTGCCTTGGAGTTCAGAGTTGCCATAGCATTCAGTGTTGCCATACGATTCAATGAGATGCAGGAGAAATTGCACTGGGTTACTTTTTAGAGAGTTATTTCTCTTCCTTAATGAGAGCAGTCTACAAGAGATGAAAGGATTTCAAGACCCTGGCCAGCTTCTGTGCCTGCTTGCCTGCGGCTGAGTCAGCCATTGTGCAATGTGATTTGACAACTGTGAGAATAAAAAGCAAAATATTGAGGATAGCGGGGAAGAACGGCCAGAATGCTTGTTAGGTAAGAATAGAACCTTTCCTGGTTAGAACACTGTTGTTGACTTCACTATTTCTTGTGTCAGAAGTTCCTAACTGATGTCATGAAAATATAAGCACAGATGAGTCTTGTTTTAACCAAAACTGTGAAGCAGCAACTTTACATATGTAATTAGAGAGGCATTGAAAGATGGAGGGGATACACGAAATTATTATCCATCAGTGCCAAAAGCAAATAAATAATGTACAAAAGTTTGTCACTTTTTAAATATGGAGGTAAAGGCCAGGGGGGGAGTATTAAGGGGGTTTACATGGAATTAGGCAGGGAGGGTATGGGTTTAAAATATTAATGACTAAAGTTTATTTGATGCTTATCATATTTTAGGCATTGTCCACATTATTAATATACTGGAGTCCTGGTGCATGAAATTCAGGCACAGGTTGGGTCCTTAGGCTGGCCAGTGGTCAGGGCTGATAGGGGACTTCTGGCTGCTGGCTGCTGGCCAGGGCCTCCCTTTGTTCTGTGACACCCCCTGGTGGTCAGTGCATGTCATAGTGACTACTAGAACTCCTGGTCTCCTGGTTGAATTCCCACAAGGACACTTTACATATTAGCCATATATATATATTAGAGATATCTTTTCATAAATACCTATGGGGTAAGGAGTTTTTAATATCTCCATTTTATAGATGGAGAAAGGGGAGCAGAAATATATCAGATTACTTAAGGGGATCACACAGTTTATAATTAGAGGGCTGCTTGAAGTAAGAGACTGCTGTTGCTCATTGTAAACTTTTTAGTGAAATTTCACCTTTTCACTTAATACCTTTATTTATGTGCTTAATGTAAAAAACCATTTAAAAGATTATGACTCCTAAAGATTTATTCAATTCTGTGTTGTTGTTTTTTGAAGAAATAAAGTATCCCTGAGTTTTTATGTTGTAATATTATGTTCTTAAAATTTAACAGTGAGAAAGCTGGATGGGAAGAGACTACCTAAGGCTTTAAATTGAGGTTTTTGATGTTAGGCCACTGCTGGAAGTGGACTTTGTGTTGGCCACAATTCCTCCTGGAACACTATTCACAAATGTCAGGCATCTTGAAACAAAATCATGGGTAGGGTTTGCCAAACCTTGCAATTACACATGGTTTAGATAATTGTTTCTATTTCATTGAGCACCACATGTCCAAACAGATTAGGTTAATTTTAAATTAAAGTAAGGTCAGATAAAAGTAGGAATAATGTAAAATAAATTAACTTCATTTTAACTTTCACCCCAGGGTAACCAATGTTATTTGGTTAAGATAATTTCTTATTATCTTAAGATAATTTCTCATCATTTTCTTCAGAAGGAATCAAGAACATGTATACTTGTAAAGATAAACTTTTGTTTGTATCATAAGACTCTAGAAACTTGGATCTGAATGAGGCTTTAAGGGTCTTTTAGTCTAACTTAGATCAGGTCTAAAAACATCTCTATAAATTCCCAGGAAAGGAATAAACAATACCTGTTAAATGTGTCTCATGACAAGGAAATCAAACCTCTTGAGGGAAACCACAGGCAAGCCAATTATTTGTTGGAGACTCTAACCTAATAATCTTGATTAACAGAGCTTGAAATAGCACATATTTATTGAACTAATATATAAAGATAGTGATATGAAAGGTGATATGGGATTTGCTTGGGCTCTTTCCTTTCCCATTAGAGTTTATCCAAATTAAACTGGCTACCAGGTACAGTTAGTCACAAAACTCTTCTCTCTTGGGGAGATGGGAATGGGGCACAGAACACTGTATTTTTGTTGTGGCTGTTCATATAAGGAATCAAGTAAATAATTTAATTATGTCTTTATGAGAAGTTAAATCTTGATAATTTGTTTTATCTCTGGCAACAAGCTTTACTTTCATGCATTTGAAAATTATGATCCTAGGTCAGCCTGTATATCCAACAGGATCTGGTAAACCAGTAGTACTTTTACCTTGTACTTACTGTGTGGAGTACTGAATAATTCATGGTATTTCTTTAAAGTGTAAGATACCTTTTAAAATGATAAAGCCATCATGTCATGACTTTCAGTCTTGAATATGTTCTTTGATTTCACTGACTATAACCAGTATGATTATTTACATTTTACTAATCCATGAGAAGGCAAAGGAGGAGGAAAAGATGAATTTTAAAAGTTGTATATGGTACAAAAACCATATATTAGTTTTTTTTCTTTTTAATTAAATCTTTATTATTCAGATTATTACATTTGTCTCTCTTTTTTCCCCTCCATAGCTCCCCTCCACCCGGCCAGGTTCTCCGGCACCCGCTCTCTCCACGCGCGTCTCCATACCTCAGCTTTTTACAGCGCCTCTGGGTCTCTATGAGCCCCTCTCTTTCCCTCTAGTTGTAGAATTTCCTCTCCGCCAGCTTTCCTGTAGTTCTGGATGATGTCTGTTTTGTCTTTTAGTTGTAGTTTTGAAATTGTTGTGCGAGGCAGCAGTGTAGGTGTTTACCTATGCCGCCATCTTGGATTCTCTCCAGGTTTTTAATAATAAGTATTTATACATAGGAAAGTGTTGTCCTTTGTTGATTTTACATAGGAATGGAGTTTTGAAAATCATTAACTCTGATACTTGAAATACCAATTTAGGAGCAGAAGGAAAGACAACATTTAGATATTTTTCACACATTTTTCAAATGGTAGAAATATTCTTGTTAAATATAGTCTGATAGAATTTCACTACAATACATTTTCTATAATTGTGTGGGGTTTTATTTACCAAGCATTGTTATTATTTCCCTCCAAGAAAGAATTCTCATTTGAGGAGAGGGATTGAAATGGATGAGGATAGAAAAAGTTAATTTGTGGAAAATAAATTTAGTGAGTTGACTTTCACTGCTTCACCTCTAAGTTACCTCATTTGACTAATTATAACCCATAAAAGGTGATATGAAGATTTACCTTTCATACATATGTACTAACAGTTTCAAATATAGGAGCATTCCAAGCCTATTGAAGCAAGGCTATCCAAATGAAAGGCCATTTAAGTACTTTACTGTAGGGGTTCTTTTACACTTCCAGTGCTAAGCATGGAGTTCATGCACATATGTTGACAAAGTTTCCTAAATGTGTGACTTACAAACACGGTGAGTCATAAGCAGCATTTCAGGACACTGAACTTTAATAATATAAATAACAATTGGAATATCAAATATCTCTGTTTAAAATTAGGGTATAAAATGTATTGCAAACTGATATTAAAAATTGGAATACATAACAGTTCTGCGTAGGAGATCATGAAAGGGGAATATACTCATCCAAAGTGATGTCATCATAAAGTACTATTTTAACATCCAGAGTCAAGGTGAATAACTAATTAGTGCTCCATGCCAATGTCTAAAGACATATACACATCATTCCTCAAGTTTAATTCAGGATTCAAAGAGTCTTAATTAAATTCAGCACAGATAAGATGATAAAAGGGAAGAGGAGGGAAGGAGGGAATGAAGGCGAAAATAAGAAACAAAAAAGACTGAAAGAAGAAAAATTGGAGAAAGGACAAAGGAAGGAACGGGAAAGAAAGAAGATGAATGAGCCAAGAAACATTTATAAGATTGTGTAGAGCCACTGCACTTTACAACCTTAAGGGCACAGTCACATGAAGTACAATGTCAATGGCACCCCTGGGGGGGCTCTACAACACATCAGACCTGGGACTAGATTTACCTTCCAAAGACCCTTTCTTAGTCACAGTAGAGTTCCCTGCTTTCTATTCTAGTTCTTTATCCACTCTACCTTAAGGATTGAAATCTTTTTTCCTGAATATTGATCTATTTTTTTAGACCCTCACCTGCTCCTAGTTCTTTCATGTATTTTTTTCCCTAGAAATGTTTTTTTTTTCTCTTTATGTCTGATTTCTGTTAGCTGTGGTTCTTATGAAGAAGTGATTAAAATTTCAAATCCATCACCAACTCCCTATCACTCCCACAACACTGGTTGTCTTAGGATCTGTTCCCAAAGGACACCCAGGCAAAAGAATACTTGTCATTACTAATTAGTCCTTCTCTCCTATTTTTTTTTTATGTAGCTAGTCATTATGAGTTGAAAAAAATAATATAGAAACCCTTAAAAAAGATTTCATTTTTATTATATATAATATAGCTGCAGTCCAAGTATAAAATAACAACACATAATGTTTTTCTCCTATATAAAAAAATTAATTCAAACAATCTTATGATATCCCTATATATAACATATTTAACAGTGGTAAAGCCATTATAATGTGATTGTAGTTCTTGAATATGTCCTTCGTTTTCCCTGGCTTTAAGATAAATTTTACACAGTTATTTACTTTGTATTTCACTAACCAAATAGAGCACAATCATTATGCAACTAACTGCAAAAATATGTCAAAAAATCAAACCTAAATAACACATTAAAATTCATTCTCTTTCATCTTTTTCTCTTTGTTCCTCTCTTTTATTTACTGTCTTCCTAATAAACAAAGTGAATAGTTTTTAATGCACCATCAACAATCAGAAGACACACATATGTGTATGTCTGTGTGTGTGTGTGTATTTGCACACGCGCACGGGCGTGTATAAAATATATCATTTACAGATAAATTATAATGGACCTAGAAATAAATCTAACAGAAGTTTTGCAAGCCCTGTACATGAATGTTTCTAAACCTTTGCTGAAATACATTAAATTCTTTTGTAAAAGGGTATGTATCACATGATCATGATGAAAACACATTTTCTGAGGATGTCTATTCTCTCTAAATTAATTTATAGACTTGACATTTCTCCAATAAATATTTAGAAGAATTTTCCATAAAATTTGAAAAGCTGATTCTAAAATGTATATGGAAGTTCAGTGGTCCTAAAAGACAAGGCATGTCTGAACAAGAAGATGGATAAAGAGGGGAAACTTTTCCTATTTAGAGGGCAAGATTTTAAAACCATGTTCGTTAATATAGTATATTACTGGTTCAGGGTATATAAATTGACAAGCAAAATAAGATAGAAAGTTTGTAGATGATGCCAATAAACTTAGGGATAAAATTATGAACTTACATTTTTCTCAAAAAGAAACATGTATGTTCAATAAATAAAGATTGAAAGAAGAATTTAAATTCACTATGGTCAGAAATATGCAGATGTTCTACTATGTTGTGCTCATTCAACTGGCAGGAAATAAGAGGAGGGAAACTACCTAGTGTGTGAGGTCAATGGAGTTTATTACTAATTACTGATAGCAGTTTAAATTGGTGCTTCCTTTTTGAAAACTAGCTCTACATTAGCTTAGGAATTTGAACACTTATACACCTGGAAATTTCACCCCTAATTATATATCTAGTGGAAATGTTATACCTTGTACCAGGAGACATAAAGAAAATAATTCATAGCAGCAATGTTTGTAATTTTAAAAATCCATATATGATCTAATTGATTTTTTACCAATTATGGTATAGTCACACAATAGATAGCAATGAAGATGAATGAACTACATATCTGAAGGCAATGGGACAACATAGATTAGTCTTAAAATAAAAAGCAAGAATATGAAGTATAACTCATATATTCAGAAACAAGTAAAATTAGGGTTAGTTCATAGATATTCCTTATACTAAAATTAGTATATTTCTTTTACTAATGATCTTACTTCCTAAAAAGTAGGAAAGAGACCAAACATAAAAGTGAAATTAAAGAGAGTCATGTGAGCACTTGTGATAGAGAAGTTATAATTATGATTATCCTACTTAATGTAGCTGATAAGAAAGAAATGAAAGATCAGAGAAGTGAATTTATTTGTGTAGAAAATGTTATAAACCGATACACTTAAAAATGGAGTCAGAGCTGCCATCCAAGAGGAACGGCCTTGCATGTCTTACTCAAACCTTTGGAGCATGGGACTGAACAAAATAACCTTTGGATGGGCCTAACGCAGCACTGTATCCCAAACAACTGTTAGCAAAGGTAACAAGAAAGCAGATTTTATGACTACCAGTCTGAAAATTAAAGATATCCTTTAGAATTACATCAATATGTTAGCTTATTGGCACAGACAGAACAATTCCTTCCTTCTATTCATGTGGTTGTCCCTCTTCCCTTTCTCATAAATGCCACTTGTTTCCACCTCATAATTGGCACTTTATTTGGGTTTCTGCCTCAATCAGTGCTTCCCCAAAGCTATTCCCTTTAGAATATCAAATAAATGCTTGTTACTTCTCACTTTGGTCTTTAATTTTTAGTTTATCATTTATCTAATATCATATAGATACAATGGGACAGATACTGAATTCAGCCAGTGGGATTTAAAACCAGCATATTTCCACCATATCCTTTTGGCACAAAAAACAGGGTATAGAAAATAATTCTTTAAGATAGTTCTGCACAAAAGTTCTAAAATTATCAAAGATGCGTATTTCTGGCAACATTTGAAAATAATGAAATGATAAGAGATATAAAAGATGTATATAAAAATGCGGCAGTGACATTTTAAGTATTTCCAATAAACTGAAAGCAAATTTTGTAATGCCTTTTTCCCACACACTTTGACTCAGATACCCTTTAAAGCATTTTCATAACATTTTGCCTTAGCAGGGCTGAAAGGAACATTTGAGATCATCTACTCAGATCTTCTTATTTTCAGATAGAGTTTCCAAGGTTACTGTGTTCAAAGCCACGACAGGACTCAAGGTCGTTCCTCCTGGTGTTTAAATCCCATGGTGGTTTTTAGCCCTGATCCATTGACCTGAGGGATTTCGTCATGTTGGACAGAATAAAGCTTTTAGAAGCAATTTGAGAAAGAGGAAGTGAATGCCAAGTGTCCTAGTGTATTCCTCACAGGAGAGATAGCTCCACCACAAGCTTATTATGCGTCTACAAAATGCAGTCTCAGTGGAATTTAGCAGCTACTCCCCACTGAGCCAATTCCTCGGTTGCTTCAGATAAACTTTCTTAAAAGTTAGGGAGAGTAGAGAAGTAAATCACTGATTTTTTAGAGTATAAGGAAATAAAACTGGCTCCACAACATGGGAGATATCCTTAGTTTTCTTGGAAATATTTGAAAATGTTTTATTATGTATTTGAAAAAATATGCCACTTTTGAGGATACTCAAATCTAACTTCATTTTCTTGTCAATATATTTTTTATTTACACTAATAAAGGAGAAACATGCAAATTGACCGTACCTCTGCTACATCCACAAGTCATGCCCAACAGCCAATCAGGAGTGACTATGCAAATTAACTCAACCAAGATGGCAGCAGCTACAGAGCTGGAGCAAGCAGGAGGCTTAGGTTGTCTCTGGAGATGGAGGAAGCCAAGTTTCTCTGCCCTGGCCAGCCCTGGCCTCTGCTCAAGGCCACAAAATTTCATATAAAAGATTAATAAATCCCAACAAATATGGCAGCGGCCAGGGAGCTGGAGAAAGGTGGAGGCTTGGATTGCCCCTGGTGATGGAAAAAGCCAAGCTTCCCATCCCCACTGGCCTGCCTTGGCCTCTGCTCAAGGCTACAAAGTTTTTTTTTTTAAATATATTTTATTGTTTGTTTGTTTTTTAATAGATTTTATTGATTTTTTTACAGAGGAAGGGAGAGGGATAGAGAGTTAGAAACATCAATGAGAGACAGACATTGATCAGCTGCCTCCTGCAATGCCCCCCATTGGGGATGTGCCCACAACCAAGATACATGCCCCTGACTGGAATCGAACCTGGGCCCTTTCAGTCCACAGGCCAATGCTCCATCTACTGAGCCAAACCGGTTTTGGCTACAAAGTTTTAATTATAGAAGATAAATAAATTCCAGATACTTCCATTTGGCCCTGGCCTCCACTTGGGTTGCTGGGGTGTGTGGCCAGCTTGCAAACTACCACAGGTCCCTTGCCCAGGCTGCCCCATATCCCAAGGGAACCCCCATTCTGATCCGGGATACCCTTCAGGAAAAAGAAGCCGCCTCCACCAGTGTACCTGGCCTCTATCCTATCTAATAAAAGAGTAATATGCAAATTGACCATCACTCCAGCACACAAGATGGCTGCCCCCATGTGGACACAAGATGACCACTATAAGATGGCCAGCAGGGGAGGACAGTTGGGAGGGACCAGGTCTGCAAGAGAGGGCACCAGGCCTCTAGTTCCTACTAATAAAAAGTAAGCACTTTCAATGCTATCTAACTCAAGAAATAACTTTCAAATGTACATTTTACGCTCACCTAAAAATAAAACAAAAACGAAGCAACAAATACTCCCAATCATCATTTCCTCTACCTGGCTATCCATCCTCCTGTCCAGAAAGTGATTTAGACTCCTGTCATTTAAATTCCAGTTTATATTTTACCTCCCCTGATCTCCTAATGTACGTATGATGCTTCTTTCCTGCAATTAGTCTGGCTCCATGTCATTCTTATTTTATCACAGTGCTCTTTACAACAGGACCTGTAGAATTACTTAACCACATGTCCGCCATTGCACTGTGATTCCGGGAGGCAGGTGCTGTGTTTCACTGTGCTGAGCCCTTTACCAGACTGGTCTGAGCCCCGTTACCCTCAGTGCTCCTCCTGCGCTGTGGAGGCGGGGCCTCAGCTACACTCCTCAGACTCCCACTGTTACTGAGCAAGGGCTCCTGCTCCTGGTTCCGTGCGCACAGAAGCCAATACTGAGAAATGGAAAAAGCTTTCATTGTGGGTGGACCAGCAAGGGCACAGGAGGCAAAGGTCAAATCTGTCTCCCTGATTCTGCATTTGGGGTGATGTCTTAAGGGGTAGCAGTTAACAATTCACAAGAGTTCCTCATGGGTGCTGCTACTAAGTGTTACTCATTCCTAAATTTTAGTTGGGGGTCTTGTCAGAACCAGGAAAGGACCTGTTTGTGCTGGTTCTGCAGCTGCACTATAATTGCTAGTTCCTGTCGAGTTCAGCTAATGAGAGGAAAAACCGGGAAGAAGCTCGCTGCTCACTTCTCAGACTCTCCTGTTAAGAGCAGCAAGGATGGTGGTGGTGGGGGGAGGCTGCAGCGGTGGTGGAAGTGCCCGGGCGGGCAGGCTTCTCCAAGTGTCTAGGGCACCTCAGCTCAGTTGTGGATCCTGGGGGCACAGTGTTCTGGGAACCATTATTCACACCCCTGCTTCTGTGCAGCTCAGGAGTGGCAGTGTTTTCCTGCAGTTATTAATCTTTGCATAACCTTTGCTTCTGTTCCCACAGCCCTTCCAATACCCATGTAAGAAAGTTCTGTATTAAATAGCCTGTGTTTGAAATGTATAGAATGGCTCTGTTTATTCATATATGTAACTAGCATAATGTTTAATACAAAATAAGGAGTAAAAAAATGTAATTTGGATGAGAGAGGGTCCTTAATAACTAGATATGATTTCGGTTTGCAATTACAAGACTTAGGGACACACAACTCTTAATAGCAAAACAGACATAATTAATTATTTATAAATTACAAACCTCTCCACTGTCGTTTCTACTTACCCACTAGCATAGATTCTCCCATCACTCACTGGGTTAGGTCATTTGTAGGTTAGTTCATTGTTGGGTATAAAATGCTGTCAACTGATATATACCTAGCTGGTTAAATGAAAATTTAGTTTAAACTTCAAAAGATAATGATTTGAATCTCAGAAGATTAAGAAAGGGCCTTGGAAAAGTGATGAAGACCACAAATAATTTTGCAAAAATTTCCTTTTGTGCTTATGTTGTTCAAGTCAGACAGATGCAAATGATGTCTTATCCTGCTGTCACACAGTTTTGCCAGAAAAAATAATGCAAAGATAAAGAAAAGGAAGAGTCAGCATGAGGTAGGTTATCAAATGACTACAAATTCTTCCCATCCCAGCCTGTACCTCTCTTTGAAATGTGACATTACCACTCCCCCATTAATGAAGGAAATCTCTTTCTCCACCTCCTTAAATCTGAGCTAGACTTGCTCTTTGTCGAATATAATGTGCTGGAAATGACTTAGTGTGACCTCTAGAGGTTAGGCTTCAAAAGACCTTGCAGTTTGTATCCTCATCCTCCTTGATCACTGCCCTGAAACGCCATGTAAGGACGCAGTGTGAGGAGAATGGGAAAGTTCCATCTGGTAGCCAGGCACCAAGCATGTGAGAGAGGCCACCTCAGATTTTCTAGACCCTCCAACCTCCAGAAATATGAGAAATAACAATCTTCAGCCTCTCTGTTTTAGGAGTGGGATTTGATTGAAACACAACACTTGGATTCAGTTTTAGATTACTTTAATAACTAGTAGGGAGATGTATTATTTTCATAATACCTTTTTTTAAAGATAATCACCTTTCACATATAAAACAAAAAACAATTCTATGAGTCAATAAATCTTTGTCATTGTCATAATCCCCAATGTCTGAAAGAAAGTGAATGGACAAGTTTTTATGAGCAATCAAAATATTCATCCTAATTCACATATTTTCAAGGAAAAAGTGACCTATTTAGTAATCAGGCCAATGATTTGTATTATATCTAAGGCAATGAGATATTTTAAAGGGAATCTGAGTTTCTTAAAATTTCCCTTTAAGTTTAACACAGTTAGCAGGATCATTGGTTAAAGGTATGGTCTTTTCAAGAATGTGCAGCTTTATAATTTATACTAGAGGCCTGGTGCATGGCATTCATGCACTGGTGTGGGGCGTGGCCTGCAGGGTTCGATTGGCTGTGGGAGCTCTGCTTAAAAATCATCCTGGTCAACCAAGCAGCACACCACTGTGGGAGCACACTGACCACACTGCATTGAGCGTCTGCCCCCTGCTGGTCAGTGTGCATCATACTGACAATCGTTCTTGTTGTTCCGCTGTTTGGTCACTGGGTTTTTATTATATGGGATTATAAATCTACCTTCTTTGGAGGAAGACCATGTGACACTGAAATTTTCTTGAAAATGAGTCAAATAATTTCATTGAAATATTATTATTATATAACTATACATGATGATACATATATGTACATAGACATATGTCTACATATAAAAGACATATGTAACACATGTGCTATACATTACACAGCCATCTTAAGTTGTGTTTCACACCTTATAAGAAACACAAAGTTATGAAAAAACAAATACATAAAAAAACCTTAATCCTAACCTGACAGTGGATCAGTAATCAATGGCATGCATATAAATGAATATCCTTATGCAAGAGAATTTTAACTTTCTTAATTCAACTAGGGCATTCAATAAAATAAAAAAAGTTCACAAGGACTTTGTAACTTAAAAAGGCTCACATCATTTTGTGGAGAATTTTTGCAGTAACTAAAACATGAATATAATGGACTTAAATAATATAGGTTTCTGTTTGTTTGTTTTTTTTAAGTACAAGAACTAGAGGCCCAACGCATGAAATTCATGCAATGGGTGTGGCCCCTGCCATGGCCCCCACTGCTGCGGCTTCATCTGGAAGGTTGTCCGGTCTAATTAGTGTATTACACTTTTTTTTATTATTGATGGTTCTTGGGTAACATCATCTGAATATACAACTAATAACTACAGGAACTCAGAGGGTTCCTAACATTCAACCACACTGCTCCCTGGAAAATGTCCTACCTATGTTTTAAAATCTAAGGGTGAATGTATTAAACTGTTAGTTTGGGCTCAACCCTGGAAGTCCTAGTCATAGTAATCAGTCGAAATCAAACCACTTGCTTTTGGTCACATTCCCATCAACCTTTCTTTCAGCTGGATCACAGCGCTCCCTGAATTTTAACTACAACAGATGTTATTATATATCTTAGGTCTTTTATTCAGTGATTTAAAAAACTTCTTCACATCCAAGTGACTTTATTTTAAGATGTTAACTAGAGCATTCACACTAATTTTTGTAAGAGGACAATTTACGGTATACATCGGTTACTCTGCATGTAATCTTTCAATAGTATTTATCAGCTTAGTAGGAATATTCAACACGCACCACTGAGATACTGTCTGTGAGCAGTCTACTGGGTTATTTCAGGCAGCTGAGTTCACATAAAGGGCACAGAAACTCTTCCCCCTCTTTTGAGACTTTACAATCTGAAATTTTAATGCACATAATTTCCATAAGATTGGAAGGAAAATTGCTTATAAAAGCTCTTCTCTGGAAAATGTAGGTAGCGAACTATTGGCATGTGATGAGAACTTTACTCAGCCTTTGCAAACATCTAGAACAGTGCTGTCCCATGTAACTTTCTGCTCTCATGGAAATGGCCTATGGCTGCACAGTCCAGGGCAGCCACATGTACTCAGAAGCACTTGGTATGTGGCTAGTGTGACTGAACAGCCAACCATTGCTAGCGTGACATGTGGTTGTCATATTGAACAGATGGTCAAAACAAAACCACTTCATATGTCCATCCACCTTACAGGACTGACCTCTCAGGACTGTCCGGACAGTGCACAAAAAACGAGCTAGTTTCTTTAGGAAAGCAGTGAACCCTGAAAATGCACTCTTTCTCTTTCCTGCTCCTGGAAAGATGGCACCATTACTATGTTTGCAAAAGTCTAACAACCAGCTTTGCTTGTAGAATATTAACTCCCGCTCTCCCCGCTCTTCCAAAACGTTGGTTTTCTACCTGAGAGCCGGAGAATTGCTCCCCGAAGGCAGTTTAAGGCACATCAGCTGCGGGCATGGAGCTCGCTGTGTGTTATGGATCTGAAGATCTAGGTGGTGGGTGGATTTGATTTTCCTGGACCTGCCCGAGGCTAAAATCGTTTCTGCTTCATTATTCTGAGAAATGGAAACTTTCCATGAGTCAATTTAGCGTTCTAACACATACATGCTGGTGGATACAAAAATTTTTTGGAAGTTCTTATCTAAAGGTTCTTTGTTTTCTACAGTAGCTCTATTCCCTTATGCTTAAATCAGTTCACTATAAAGACATCACAAATCTAAGCGTGACATTTCCTAATGCTATGCCTTCCTACCGGGATAAGCTTTTTCTATCAGACAAGTAAAACTGTGCTGTAGTCACAGACAAAAACTGTACTGGAGGCAAATCCATCTTTGACGCCTAATTACCCTTTATTTCTTCCTCACCCTTTCTCCATCACTCTCTACCCTCTGTTGTGTTTTGTTTTTTTCTTTTCTTTCCACCTCACTTGAGGCTGGTAATCTTTGCCCTTGCCTAAATTATGACCAGTTCCTACGAAAAGGGCAGAAACCAGATGAGGGTGATTCCCCTTGAATTTTAAGCACAATGTTATATATGTTTAAGGAATTGAGCTTTGTTTTATGCTATATATGTATTTAAAACAATGTGATGGAATCAAGGATTTATTTTCCAACTCCTGAAATATCACCTTAATTTTATATATCTATTGTTCAGATGTCTTCTAAAGAAGACATTTAAATCAAGAACAAACATATAAGGGAACCTGCATATCAGTGAATATTGGTTTTATTACATCATATGAAATTAGTCATGAGAGCATTCATGTAATACTCACCCAGATTGCTTAGTAGAGAGTTTTTTAAAAAACCGAACAACCAATCAACCAACCACTGTTTCTCCTCCTCTAACCCTCAATTCCTCATGGAGAGCAAATTGACCTTTGTTCTGGAACATAATTTAAAAGAATCTTCATAAAAACATGGTCGTCTTATGTAAACAGCAGTATGTTACACCATTTTTATACTTCTAGGCAATGTGGGCAAAATAAATAACCTGACAAACTGATAAAATGCATATAATAATTGGTTTTAAGATGTTACATATCAGGTAAAGTTTATTTGTCTCTCAAAGTGATGACTGGAACGGTGAGTTGGGATGTTTTCCTAGGGTCCTGGCTCCCGATGCCAAAGAATGAGCTACGCGGACCAGAAGATTTAAGCGAAAGTGTGGAAAATTTATTGCAAGCAGATTTAGACTCCCCACGAGGGGCAGGGGACCCAAGAATTGGCTGCCCGTTAAAGCCTTTAGTCCAGGGGATATACTGGCCACAAGCCGGCTCTGTGTCTACCTGCGTCCTCACCTGATTGATTCCCTCAGTTGTTTTTGCCCAGCAACGGACCTACACTTTCCCTGTTTCTGTGTGTGTGTTCTTTCTCTGTCCCTATCTTGGACTTTTTCTGTTTCTCTGTGTTTGAACATCTTGTTTACTGCAGGCCCTCCCTTGGTTTCCCACGCCTCCTGCTTTGAGTCCGGAAACATTTTATTCTTTCTGCTTGGTTGTTCCTGTGGGCAGGCTGCTCAAACCCTGTCTGCCCTGCCTATGCTCCACCTGCCTTTGTTTTCCACTGGCCTCTGCCCTCTCTGCCCGTGTTTCAAGTTAATCCTCTCAAAAGCTAAGAAACAAACATGGCGAGCTCTAATATTGCCTCCTTTTATTGCCTGTAGGATGTTTCCAGGCCCTGGTGCAGGGAGGAGTAACCTAGACAGAGAGCGTCTGATGGATTCCCTGAGATGAGGAGATGAGAGTTGTGAATTTGGAAAGATCATAGCAGTTAGACTCACAGGGTGGGGGCTGGGGGGTGGGGGGGAGTGCCACAGAACGAGCTGCACAGAAGGAGAACCTCAGATATTCATGGAGGACTCCATTGAATATTCAGTGGAATACTAATCAGCATATGTGTGTGGAGAAAGTATCTGAGACGATTCAAACATTCTAGAGGGAAGGGGTTTTGGCATTCTCGCAGGGTGTGGAATAATGCCTGTGCCTACCAGCCAGTCAAGAAAAACTTGGGGCCCTAACAGGTTTTGCTCAGTGGATAGTGTCGGCCTGAGGACTGAAGGGTCCTGGGTGCTATTCCAGCCAAGGGCACATTCCTCAGTTTCAGGCTTGATTCTGGTTTGGCGGGTGGAACACACGTGGAAGGCAAGCAACCAATCAATGTCTCTCTTACATGGATGTTTCTCTTTGTCTCTCCCCCTCCCTTCCACTCTCTCAAAAATTAAAGGAAAAATATCCCTGGGTAAGGACTCACAGACAACAACAGCAACAAACATAAAGGAAAACTCGGGGGAAGACCTGCTTGATTTTGCATTCCTGAGCATTTAACTGTGCACAGTTTTCAGGGCCGTTAGTTGGTTTTTAATCTGGACCCATCTCTATAGAGCAGAGGGAGCAGCCAGCCATCTTCAGGTCAACCCCAGCATTATCTCTTTATGGGCATGTGAAGGGAGAAGGGATTAAAAAAAAAATACAGTATTTTGAGGACCATGACAGAAATAAAAATCACTCTGGTCCTCAGATCTGAAAGCAACAACTATATATGTTTTTGTGTTTTTCCTAATATTTGTGCACTGACAAAAATATTTTTATATGGTTTTAGTCTTCACTCTATAGATGCATTTTTGTTATTGTTCTTGTTAATCCTCACCTGAGGATATTTTTAGGAAAACTAGAAGGGGGAGAGAGAGAGGGAAAGAAACATCAGTGTCAGAGAGAGACATCAATTGGTAGCTTCCTACATGTGCCCTGACCTGGCAGGGGATGAACCTGCAATCCAGTTATGTGCCCTTTACCAGGAATTGAACCTGAGACCCTTAGGTACTCAGGCAGATGCTCTAACTGCTGAGGCCCACGAGCTAGAGCTATAGATGCACTTTTAAGCTAATCTGTTTTTTTAAAAATAAATAATAAAAGTTACAATTTCTTATTAGGTATGTAATTATTGTAATGTGGCCGATAGAAATGGGGTCCTTCCGCAGAGTCCTGAGAAAAGCCTTCCTGGGACCCACACACGGGAGGGTAAGGTGAGCGGTAAGGTTTATTGGGATGGAAATAAAAGAGCGCCTTCAGAATCCCAGCGTCTCATCTCTGTCCATCCAGCTGTGGACGAATTCCAGCCTTGTTTTCATCCAGCCCAGGAAAACGGCCAGGCTCCAGGAATCCTGTGCCATTGGTTCAGACCATGCCAGCGCTTAATCCAGTTCAGTCCCTGGCCCTCTCCAGCCATTTTAGCCTCTGTTCCTGGCTGGGCTACAGTGGGGCTGTGTTGCTGTGTGCCCCTTGGAGCTCACTGGGAGACCCAGCTGCCAGGCTGGCACATGGAGCCCTCGCTGGGGGTCCCAAGGCAGCTAGGCCCAAGCGGCTGCTGTGGAGAGCGTATATGCAATGAATTGGGGAACTAATCACTGTTTATGAGGGGAGGGCTATGTTAAGCTTTGATTACATTACCTGGGCTTGGGAAGGAGCTAGCTGTCTTTCATCCCTACCGATGGATTTCCTAATCTTCCCCAGGCTTGGGCTTGGTCCTCACTGTTTTTAGATCTTGGGCGATGGGCATTGTTGTGCCCTTCCTCTAACCAATTCAGTCTTTTCTCTCAGATTAGACAACCTCCCCTTTATGACTGGCATCCTGGCTCCTACTGCGCATGCCTCAAAGTAAAAGGGGCTCCCCCTACACCATGTTGGCATCTACTGCCCAGCAGAGGCATTTCTTCCGCCGCTTTTATTCCTCCCTCAGTAATTCTGGCTAATGACTAGTAATGATCTTTCCTACCCACTTTGGGGATTAGGTCCTGAGGGCAAAGGATGCAGTGGTCCTTAGAGTGTGTAAAGCTGTAGCCTCAGATCTAATTAAGCTTAGCCAGTTTTGCTCCTCTTTTATTAATATTTAACTACCTACACTGAGTAGACAATTGAAAAGAAATATAGAAAACTATTGTGTCATTGCTCCAAGACACTATCTGTTCACATTTTAGTGTTATTTCTTCAAACTTTGATCAAATCATATGTATAAAATTGTTTTCTGCTTTTTTATTTGATACTAGAGGCCTGGTGCACAAAATTTGTGCAGGGTTGGGGTGTGTGTATCCATCAGCCCAGCCTGCACTCTCTCCAATCTGGGACACACTGGGATTGGGCCTAAACGGACAGTCGATATCCCTCTCACAATCCAGGACTGCTGGCTCCCACCCGCTCATCTGCTCTGCCTGATTGCCCCTAACTGATTCTGCCTGTCAGCCTGATCACCCCCTAATTACTCCCCTGACAGGTTGATTGACACCTAACGGCCTTCCCATGCTGGTCTGGTCACCCCCAACTCCCCTCCCCTGCTGGCCCAGTAACCCCTAATGCCCTTCCCTAATGGCCTGGTCACCCCTAACTGCCTTCCCTTGCAGGCCTGCCCCTCCAACTGTCCTCCCCTGCAGGCCTGGTTTCTCCCAACTCCCCTCCCCTGCTGGCCCAGTCACCCCTAACTGCCCTTCCCTGAAAGCCTGCCCCCCACAACTGCCCTTCCCTGCAGGCCTGATCCCCTCCCCCCCCAACTGCCCTCTCCTGCTGGACTGGTCTCCTCTCTAATTGTCCTCCCTTGCAGGCCTGGTCTCTGCCAGCCTGGTCATCCCCAATTGCCCTCCTTTCCTGACCTGGTAACCCCTAACTACCGACAACTGCCTTCCCCTGCAGGCCATCTTATGGTGGCCATGGTGGCTATCTTGTGTCCACATAGAAGTGGCCATCTTGTGTCTTGGAGTGATGGTTAATTTGCATATTACTTTTTAATTAGGATGATTTTAAGCATTTAATTGCTGTAAACCTTTGATACATATCATCTCAATGCTGACATTATATAGAACATTAACAGGTTGTAATTTGTTTTCCCATTCTCTTGTTAGAAGAGAATTTTCCCTACTTCTTGCTATTATAATGTTGCAAATGGGCATGATAATTGTAAATTTACACTTTTTGTATCCAGTATAATTGCCTTACTATGGATTTCTAAAGATAAAATTGTGTTGTCAAAGGAAGTAAAAGAATTTAAGGCTCTTGCTAATATTATCAA
>PVJN01037569.1:0-21130 GCA_004026805.1 Lasiurus borealis | reverse complement strand
GGGAGAGTCCTGGGGGGAAGCGGGGAGAGCGTGGGGGGAGGTTACTCTTCCGGAAAACTGCGGCTCGTGTGTTTTTCTCTCATCGGCGGGGACCCCACTCAGCCACGGCTCAGGACCCCAGCCCAGGCGATGATGCCATTCCCAATATTTAATTGTTTGTCTTGGTACTTGAGCGGGTCGCTCCTGGTTCACGGAGGAATGAGGGGAAAATGGGGCGTGGTAATTAGCCAAGCAACTGGTGATTCCAGCTCCCAGCTCCGTACCTGGGAGGACCAGATGGGCGACTTTGCATATTTTTGACAGCTGTAATGAACAGGGCAGCTCCGTATTGATTAAATGTCTGGGAAATTAGCGCAACCCTCTGGAGCTTCATTATTTACTATTTCTGCTCAAATTCCCGGCAAAGTTTACACAAGCCCAAGTCAGCAGGAAGGGAAGGGGAGAAGGAGGAGGCAGTTGAATGAGATGATCCATGGGCTCTGGTTTGGAATCTCCGTCTTCCTCTTACCAGGCCCCGGGACCTGGACGGGCGGCCAGCGCGGGCCCCAACAAAAGCTGTCCCTGGTGCTGCCCTGCCCTTCGGCACCCGATGACCGGCTGTCTCCCCCACCCTCACGCCTGACCTCTAGGCGCTCAGCGGTAAGCCACGCCCTGTTTTTTCAGCTGCTGTCTGGTCTTCCTGTGCATGACTCGTGCTAGAAAAAAAAGCATTCTGAACCTCCCGCGTGTGCTCAGACCCTTCTCCAGCTTTCTAGACATCCGCCGTCCTTCCTCTCCCACCAGACCGACCACCCTTCACCGCCTGCCTCTGGGTTCTGGTCTTTGGCAGGTGCATTTATTGCCTTAGAATCCAAGGCCTCCATCGGAAGAGAGAGAAAGAAAAGGTCTGGGCAGGAGACTAGGCATCAGACAGATCCACCTAGGGGTTGGCAAAGGGAGGTTTACGGGGTGTTTAATCATTATGGTAGTAGTTATTGGTATCACAGCTGGAAACCTGACTTTGCCCACTCCTGTGTGTATCTGTGCATATGTCTATATTTATATTTGTTTATATTCATATTCATATTATTTGAGGCCCAACGCATGAAATTTGTGCAGGGGATTCGGTCCTTGCAAAAGCTTGTCCAGAATGACATCCGGAAGGTCGTTCGGCTGTTCGGTTTAGTTGGGTTTTATACACTTTTATTATGGCAGATTTATATGTACGCTTATATTTGTCTTTACGTGTGATGACCGTGATGAAGATGACAATAATAGGACTAGTGATGGCAGTGATGGCTCCCTTTCACCACAGGCCCCACCCAGATTTACTGGCTCCTGAAGACATTTATGCTTGAGGCTCTGGTTTCTTAGCTGGATGAAGAAATGGGCGGGTGGATGGATGGGTGGATGGGGGGATAGATGGATGGATGGATGGAAGAGTGGATAGCTAGATGGAGAGATGGATGGACTGAGGGAGGGAGGGATGGATGATGGAAAGAAGAACAAAAAAGAAAGGATGGAGGAATAAAGGGAAGCGAAAGAAAAGGAAAGGATGAGGACTAGAGAAAGAAACCCCGCGAGAGGAAGGGAACCACGAATTCCGTTGCGCCACAAACACTCTGCAAACCTGGGAGAAAATGAAGCAAATTCTCCCAGTGCGTCCCAGCATATGCCGATCCTTCATTTCCTGTCCCTCCAATTAGGTAAAAAGTCCCTCCCATTAGCAGCGACCCTTGCAGATCCGGACCAAATGAACTCCCGGTGCCTCTGGTCCCCGCAGCAGGGCAATTGATTCCCCCACCCCCACCACACCCCTAATCCGCTTATTTCATTAGCGATACATTTATTGGGCGCGCGCATCTCGCCACGCCGCAGAGGGAAATGGCCCTGCGAGGTGTGGGGCATGGCGGGGGAGGGGGAGGGGAGGTGCTCGGAATATTAACCAAACCGCTATTACCACGGCGGCCGTGCTTAAAGATCATATGTAAATCAAATGTCAGGGGGGGAACTGTAGCGAGCGCTGTCAGGGAACAATTTAGCGGCGGTTAAAGGCGCAGCTCACGCCTGGGTGAATTGTGAACTTTGCAAATGGAACCCCAAGCCGGCTTCCACGGCGGGAGCCGATGAGACCCGGAGGGAGAAGGGTGGAGAGGCGGGGAACATGCCGGGCGTCTGCACCCCACAAAAATAAAAACAATTAAAAAAAAAAACACTAAAAAAACACGTTCACTTTTAAGTATTCCCAGCTGGGTGCTCCAGAGAGTTCTCCTGGGTCGTGAATTGGGCCTGTGGCAGAATTTCACCCCCACTTCTGGCCTGTTGGCCTCAAAGAGGGTGTAGTGACATAAAGGGGGAAAAGGGGGGAGAAGGCAGTTGTTAAACAATAGGTAGCGTGGACTCTTCATTTCGAGAAAATGGATTTTCAGGTTGCAGAACAGATCATGCTGATGATGATTTTTAGTATCTCGGGCCCCAGCAAGGCGTGACCTGCCATGGAAATATTGGGAATGGCCAAAACCGGTGTGGCTCAGTGGATAGAGCGTCGGCCTGCAGACTGAAAGGTCCCAGGTTCGATTCTGGTCAAGAGCATGTATCTTGGTTGTGGGCACATCCCCAGTAGGGGGCGTGCAGGAGGCAGCTGATTGATGTCTCTCTCTCATCGATGTTTCTAACTCTCTATCCCTCTCCTTTCCTCTCTGTAAAAAAAAACAACAAAAATATATTTTTTTAAAAAAAGAAGAAATATTGGGAATGTAGGCTTGTGAGACTGTGTGTGTGTGTGATGATTGGCAGGTACTTTGTCACGATTCAGTCGCTGCTCGAGGTGTTTCAGGCAGGAAGGCTTTCAATACAGGGGGTTAGATGCTTCCTTGTTGAGGAACACAGAAGGGACAAAGCTCTGGATTTCTAGAAAAAGAAAAAAAACAAAAACAGTCACAGGCATCACAAGAACATTCCCGGGGAAATGTTGGCCGCACGTATCCCAGAAGCAGATAATTCTCGGAGTTCGCATAAAAGACCCCTGCACCCACTCCCGACCCCCACCCCCGGCCGGCCCTCTGCCCACACCTTGCACCCACCTGCAGCTGCAACTCCCCCTTCTTTTCCGCCTCCTTCCACACATCCCCTCTCCACTCACTGCATCTCAGGCACAAGTGGCGGGAGCACTCACATCCTGGCCCCCGACCGCAGAAACCAGGCCTCGGGCCAATCGACCCCCCTCTCTGAGCCTCGGACTCCCCGGTTCCGAAACGGGCGAATCACCATCCTTGCTCACGGCAAGGATGATGGATGCCAGCACAAGGTGTGCCGCCTCTACGAGGAGCGAGGCCCACCGTAGGCGCCCCGTCAAGGTCAATGGCGTTCTGTCCCCTTCCTTGTACCCTTCCGTCTCCCCGTGGGGTTCATTGGAAGCCAAGGTCCTCCGGGGAGACATTGTCAGGGCACGCGGAGTATCGATATTCCCAGGGTCCCAGGTCCCCCTGGGGGAAACGTCCTCGCTTAAAGAAAGCCATTAAGGATTTAATTTCTTATCATCTTCCATTCCAACTAGCCAGACTGTTATGAATAATATCCTATTAGCGGGAGACATTCAAACAATCACCCGTTAACACGCCCGTGCGGCGAGATGATGAAGCGGCCGGCGGATCGCGGCAGCTTATCTGTGGCCCACTCAGCAGGCACTCCATCACGCCCCCCGGTGACACTCCTGGCGGTGCTGTCCTGGGTGCCAACTAATCACCCCGGGCAGCAGCGGGCAGGGGGGGGCTGCAGGGTCCTGGGCGGAGAGCCCACGCCTTCCCGCCTTCCCCTGGGCCTGTCCCATGAAGGGAACGGGAGCAGCTGTGTCTCCTCCTCCTCCTCCTCCTTCTTCCTCTTCTTCCTCCTCCTCCTCCTTTTCTTCTTCTTCTTCCTCCTCCTCTCCTCCTTCTCCTTCTTCCTCCTCCTCCTCTCCTCCTTCTCCTCCTCTCCTCCTTCTCCTCCTCTTCTTCTTCTCCTCCTCCCTCTTCTTCTCTCTCTTCTCCCTCTTCTCCTCCTCCTCCTCCTCCTCCTTCTTCTTCTTCTTCTTCTTCTTCTTCTTCAATACTGATTTTTAGAGAGAGGAAATTAGAGGGATAGAGACAGAGAAACATCCTCCCTCGGCCGCCTCCTGCATGCCCCCTACCGGAGATCGAACCTGCAACCCAGGCATGTGCCCTGCCTGGAACCGAACCAACGACGACTTCTTGGTTCCTGGGGGGGTCGGTGCTCCACCGCTGAGCCACACTGGCCGGGCTGGAGCCGTTTCTTCCAAGATAACCACGAAGCGCCTCCCACCTGCGCCGCGGCGATTTTTGTCACCCGGGGAAACCACGTCAGTGAAACCCTGATGGCGATGTGCATGGAGCCAGGCGTAGACAAGATGGAGAGGAGGGACGTGGAAGAGATGTTTCGAGAAAAATAACGAAATGGAGCCGTCCAAAGAGAGACTGTGGCTGTGGCGTTAGGAGAGGCCCCTAGACATGGGCTACTGCGGTTTCTTCTTGCCTCCCCGCCTGCCCCCTACCCCTCACCCCTGGAGTCGCCAGTGGCCTTCATCCTGGACCTGCATGGGTGTGTGGAATCTTCTCTAAGATCACCGGATGGGGAGAGCGGATGACTCCTGCTCCCGTCCCCGCCTGTCCTCCATCCTCTCTCCTGCCTCCCCCACACCCCGCCCCCCCGCCAACCCCCAGCCCCCAAAGGGCCTGTTCTTTCTTCTTGCGGAGGTGGACGCCGGAGACCAGGAGCCCAGAGGGTCTGCAAAGAGATGGCGGCCAGGAAGGCCGCTCCTCTTCGGGGGAACTTTCATGCTTAAGTGCTCGCCTCCCCGCGCTCCGTGACCTTGGGTGGCTGCGGCGCCGTAAGTGCCCGGTAATACACTCTCCTCGGTCACCGCTCAGCGCCCCCGGAACGGCTGGAGGCCCTCCACTGGAGGGAAGATTGTTATGCAGCTGTAATTTCCTTGAAGACCTTCACAGCGTGCCTGCCGCCTCCGCCGCCGCCCGGCCCACCCCTCCTGGAAGCGAGGGAGGAAGAGCAGCCGCTTGCCGGGGCTGAGGGCAGGGGCCGCGTTCGCCTTCGCTCCGATTTTGCCCCCGTCCTCAGGGGTCACAAGGATGCCCCTATTTATTTTTTTAAATATATGTTATTGATTTTTTTTTACAGAGAGGAAGGGAGAGGGATAGAGAGAAACACCGATGAGAGAGAGAGATCGATCAGCCGCTTTCTGCATGCCCCCCAGCCTTGGGGATGTGCCTGCCACCAAGGTACATGCTCTTGACTGGAATCGAACCCGGGATCTTTCAGTCCGCAGCCCGACACTCTATCCACTGAGCCAAACTGGCTAGGGCTCCACTCTGCACTCTTGATCTTGCCCCTGCCATTTCCTCCTCCACCTGGAGCACTCTTAGCCACCCTCCTGCCATCCACCCCAATCTGGTGGACTCTATCTCACCCAAATACCACCTCCTCCAGGAAGTCTGCTCTGACTGCCGCTCTTGCTTAACACCTCTATGATTTCCCCTCTGCTGCATTGGCCACATTTTTACTCTTACTTTCTTTTTTTCTGATTTTTTTTTACTCCGATCTATCTGTCCCTCCAATTAGATTCTTCGTGCCTGGAAGGCAGAAACCATAATTATTTTGTTAACTGCCGTTTTTGCCGACTCCTTTAACCGTGAATATTCCAAAATATAGGCTGACTATCCAAATGAACAAACAAATCAGGGAGCTAAATAGACGCAGGAAAGGACAAAAGCATGGGTTGGGCAGAGCAAGTCCCTGTAAGGCGGTGACGAGGGTAAGGTGTGGAATTTAAAGAGCACTCGAAAACCGTTATGAGCCATGTTTTAATTGGGTATTTTTTAAATGTTAAATTTAATGCAAAAAAAAAAAAAACACAAAAATCCGTGATGAATAGGGTCTGAGAATTGTCAAGGAAGTGCCATGCGGACTCGCCCTGGAACCTGGGACTACAGGCCCTGTCTTTGCTTCAAAATGTTGCTGTTTTGCCTAAACCAGTTTGGCTCAGTGCAGGGGTTCTCAACCTGTGGGTCGCGACCCTTTTGGGGGTCGAATGACCCTTTCACAGGGTTTGTCTAAGACCATTGGAAAATGCAGATATTTACCTCACGATGCATAACAGTAGCAAAATTTCATGGTTGGGGGTCACCACCACATGAGGAACTGTATGCAAGGGTCTCGGCCTTAGGAAGGTTGAGAACCACTGGCTCAGTGGATAGAGCGTCAGCCTGGGGACTGAAGGGTCCCAGGTTCAATTCCGGTCAAGGGCATGTACCTTGGTGGCAGGCACATCCCCAGTAGGGGGCAGGCGGGAGGCAGCTGATCGATGTTTCTCTCTCATCGATGTTTCTGACTCTCTGTCCCTCTCCCTTCCTCTCTGTAATAAAAATCAATAAAATATATCTTTTTTAAAAAGTTGCTGTTTTGTGCACCAGAGAGTTGTTCCTAATCACTTTCGTTGTTAACAATATTTCATCACCGTGTTCTTTTATGTCGACCTCTGGATTGGGGGTGTGGGGGGCGGGGGGGAACATCCTTAAATTGTGGGCCCAGCAGCTGCCTCCCTCAAGCCTGGTTTGGTTCCAGGACTGCTTTCCCGTCCAAGAACTCCGCAACCTCCAGTGAGTCACTTGCCTCGCTGGCTTCTCCTTCCTCATCAGTCACGATGGAGGGATCAGTCCCCCCCACCCCCACCCCCGTCAGTGCCTTCACTTCTGAGAGGAGCCACCCGCGATGCGTGGGGAGCTCGCAAAGACCTGTGCAGGCTCTTGGCGGCGCCGAACCGGGAGACCGGGTAACCAGGCAGCTCACGACAGGGTGCCTGGAGGCACCGCCCCCATCACAGGGCCACCCAGTGCAAGGTGCCCACCCCACCCCCACTCCATGCAGCCCAGACTTCTCTCTTCTCTGACCTCATACAACTACCCATGCCCTTCTGGACACCGGGTACCGTGCAAAGGGGGGCCACTTGGAAGGACAGGTATTCTCCCCTGAAGATGCTGTAGAAGAAGAAGGAGGAGGGGGGAGAGGAGGAGGAGGAAGAAGAAGAGGAGAAGGAAGAAGAGGAGGAAGAGGAGGAGGAGAAGGAGAAGGATAAGAAGAAAGGAAGCCACTTTAAAATGAAGTCAGGACCTCACCAGTTTGCTCAGTGGATAGAGCGTCAGCCTGCAGACTGAAAGGTCCCAGGTTTGGTTCCGGTCAAGGGCATGTACATTGCTTGTAGGCACATCCCCAGTAGGGGGCGAGAAGGAGGCAGCTGATTGATGTCTCTCTCATCGATGTTTCTAACTCTATCCCTCTCCCTTCCTCTCTGTAAAAAAAATCAATAAAATATATTTTAAAAATAAAATAAAATGGAGTCAGGGCTGCTGTCCCTGAGGCCCTGCCTCGTGTGTCTTAGGCCTCCAACCTTGGGAATATTAAACTGGGGCGAAACTACCTCTGCCCTGAGCCGAGCGCAGCATGGTGTCCCCGGGAACTATTTGCAAGGATGACAAGGAAGCAGATGTTAAGATTCCCAGACTGACGGCGACGGGCTGACCACGGAAAACATCATTCCTTGGTGTTCAAGTCCCTGTTCTCTTGCTGGCACCAGTCGACGTGCCTCCCTTTTACCAGTTCCCATCCCTCATCTCGCAAACCCCCCCCCCATCGCCGGCATCTCCACATCAGAGCACCCATCGGCCTTCTGCCGGCAGCCGTGCTTTCCGGGGAGCTCGCTCTCCTTTGGTCTGGGATAAATGAGCGTGGCCCCTCCCTCGGCCTTTCGTTTTTCGGTTCACCGTGTACTCTGGGCAGCGTCTCGGAAAAACAATTCCTCCCGGCTCCCCGCCTGCCTCTGTTATCAGCGAGAGAAAACAGCACAAACTGTGCCCGGGCCTCGGGGAGCCGCTGCGCCCCGGGGTTACACCGTTCCTCCGTCAGAAACAGGGGGTGTCATCGGCGGGACAGGACGCCCCAGATGCACGGAGGCACATCCTTCTATGTCTCCACAGCCTCGCCTTCTGCTCAGGTGTCCCGCAAAGACGCGTGTCCTCACCGATGGCTTCCTGCATGTCTCCGGGTGGGGCTTTTAGAAGGCAGGCTTCAGCCGAGACCGGTTTGGCTCAGTGGATAGAGCGTCGGCCTGCGGACTGAAAGGTGTCAGGTTCAATTCCGGTCGGGGGCATGTACCTTGCTTGCGGGCACATCTCACTGTGGGGAGTGTAGGAGGCGGCTGATCGATGTCTCTCTTTCATCGATGTTTCTGACTTTCTATCTCTCTCCCTTCCTCTCTGTAAAAAAACAATAAAATATATTTTTGAAAAAAAAAAAAAAAGGCAGGCTTCAGAGGCAGGCAGCCTGTGTTAAGTCTCAGATCTGCAGCAGGATGGCCGGGCCAGTGTCCTCAGGTATTACCCGCCATCTGTCCTCAATGTTCACGTCTGCGAAATGGGGGTGGTGAGAAGGCTCCCGGTGCAGATGAGATGCGCCAGCTGTGGACTGCAGAGCGCCTGACCGCTGGTAAGGGCTATTAACTGCCTGCCTGCTGGCTTGCATTATTTCCAAACACGGCGTTGGTGCTTGTTGGCTGTCTCGCGGTATTTCAGGATGCACTTGACCTTGATGCTGCAGGATGGACGTCCAGGCTCTTTTCTCGACCTGCTGCTGTAGGACGGCCTGACAAATTTATGGGAGGCGCTCGGCATTGATCACAGCCATCACGGCTGAGACGCCGAGGAGTGACAAGGCAGGAAGGAGAGAGGGGGAGGGGCTGGTTTTGTCAGAAGTGTGCTGGTGTCTTAGGAGGAGGAAGTACGCCCGGGTAGCTCAGAGTGGGAAAAAAAAAATAAAAGAAACAAAAGATAGAGAAAATGAAGGAAGGTGGGAGGGGGCAGGAAAAAGGTAGAGGGATGTAAAATGCCACGCATGTTTGTATGTATGTAGTGCAGGTCTGAATGTGTGTGTATGCGTGTATACAAGTGGATATGTTTGAATGTGTGTTCTTATGTATGGGTGTACATCGTGAGTGTGTGTGTGTATAAATACATAGAGGCGTCTTCTTTGGTAGACAAGAAGCCCCATACAATGAGTGATAGGAAAAGAACGTGGAATCGTGTGGACACGGCCCATCCCTGAATATAGGGAGCAAAGGAGGGTTAACATGCACGTCCAGATGAAGAGCCATCTTTTTTTTTTTTTTTTAATATATTTTATTGGTTTTCCACAGAGAGGAAGGGAGAGGGATAGAGAGCCAGAAACATCCATGAGAGAGAAACATCGATCAGCTACCTCTTGCACGTCCCCTACTGGGGATGTGCCCACAACCAAGGTACATGCCCTTGACTGGGAGCGAACCTGGGACCTTTCAATCCGCAGGCTGATGCTCTATCAGCCGAGCCAAACTGGTCAGGGCTGGGATTTTTTTTTAAAAGATCTAATTGACGTCTGTTGTATTCGTTTTGGGTGTACATCATAATGCGCAGGCGTAGGTGTGCGTCGGAAAGGCTAGCTACGGTCAATTGAGTTACCATTCGTCACCACACGGAATCACAAATTTTGTTTTCTTTGTTTTATTGATTGATTTGAGGGGGGGTGGGTGGAGAGAAACATGGATCGGTGGCCTCCAATGCACGCCCTGACCGGGGTTCAGACCCACAGACTTTTCAGCGTATGGGACCAGCTCCAGCCAATGGGGCCACCCGGCCAAGCCTAATTTCCTAACAACTTTCCTATCGGTCACCCAGTCACCACGCTGTGCCCTCCACCCCCAGGACTGGCTCCTCAGGCAGCTGGAAGTTTTTCCCTTTTCACCGCCTCCCTCCAATCCCCCGCCCCCTCACCCCTCACACTCTGCTGATCTGTTAACCCCCATGTTTGACGGGGGCCTGAACCGGGCCCTCCTCCCACCTGAGTCTTGTTTCCCCAACTTCCAAATGATGGGACTGGACCCAGTGAGATCCGAACCCCATGGGAGCCGAAACCCTGGAGTCTCCTGATTCTAGTCACGTGACTGAGGATCATCGTCCCCTCGTGTATATCCTTGCTTGCGTCCGATGAGGCAGGTGCTGCTTTTCCATTTTACAGAGGAGGAAGCAGAGGCTGCAGGAAAGGACGTGGCCTGCCCCAAGGTTATGGGGTCGGAGCTGAGACCCAGATCCAGGCAGGGGGACCCCAGAGTCCATGGGCTTAACGATGCTGACATCTTAGGATGTTCCTGTTCCGGACGGAGTCCTGTGTCCTCGGCATTCGCGCTCCTCCGTTCTTCCCCTGCCTTCGCCACTTAGGGACTTCATTAGCGACATCTCAGACAAGGCGGGGAGGGAGGGAGGCGGGCGGACGGGCACCGCGAGGTCCCCGGGCCCGGTTTCCCTGCGTGTGCTTCTGGCGCTGGCTGGCAGATGGGTATGCTGGCCAGCCCCTGCCAGCTCGCCAGCTGGCCAGAGCACCCAGTGGCTGGCACCTCGGCCACTTGGATGGGCTGGGAGCCCGCCTCCCACAGGCATGCAGCTGGCAGCAAGGAGCAGATGGGCCGGCTGGCCGGGCCCGTTGGCTCACCGTTACGCTGCCAGCTGGCTTTGCTACGCCTGGTGCCTTGGCACCTCTGGGCTGGCACCGGTGGGCAGCAGGGCTGACATGTTGGCTTCCTATGGATGGGCAGCTGGCACAGGCGGCCGAGGGGAGGACTCCAAGCCCCCCCCCTTCCTGGCGCCCCCTGAAATGTCTGAGGGCATCGGCCAATGGGAACCCAAGCCAGAGCCCGCCCCCTCACCACTCAGAAGAGCTGGCGGGCAGAGGGAGCTTCCTCGCCCACGCTTCCTCCGATGAGCTGCGCTGATCTCACAAGCTCCAGTCTCCCGCAGACAAGTCACATTCCCGCCCTGGGGTCCCCAACGCTCTCAGGAGGGGGTGTCCCCAGGCCAGCACCTCCCCCCCCCACCTTCCCCAGCCTCTGCCAACTCCTTAAAGGCTGGCCACCTGTCCCTTCTCTGCTTGGCGACATCAGAGGCTCCATGCAACAGCTGCCAGGGACCTGGAGCCACCAAGGCCCGGGATCCGGGGAGAGGCTGCAGAAAGACGCGGGAAAGGCGGGTTCCAGCACCTTCTTCCAGGTGTGGGAGACCCTAGAAAGTGACGGAGACATTGGGCAACACACAGCTTCCTGCATCTTCCTGGAGATCTTATTGATTTGGCTGCCAGCTGAGACGGGAGGAGTTATTTGTGACTGACCTGCACGCTGCAATCCCACGAAGTCCTCACCCCAGTACATTGCGGGAGAGCGAATATCTCCTGGTGGTAGGAAAGACCCATGACGTGTTGGTAATTCTTTTTTTTTTTTTAATATATTTTATTGATTTTTACAGAGAGGAAAGGAGAGGGATAGAGAGTTAGAAACATTGATGAGAGAGAGACATCGATCAGCTGCCTCCTGCACACCTCTTACTGGGGATGTGCCCGCAACACAGGTACATGCCCTTGACCGGAATCGAACCTGGGACCCTTCAGTCCGCAGGCTGACGCTCTCTATCCACTGAGCCAAACCAGTTTTGGCTCACGTTGGTAATTCTTAAAAGCTGATTACGTAACGGCATGTTCTTCCTTCTGACTGCACTTCCATTCATTTATTTTTTTCATCCTATGCAACACCTGCCGCTTTAAGAGCTCCTGCTGTGTGCCAGGCGCTGTTCTAGGCCCTAGATATGAAGCGGCGGCTTAAACAGCCAAAATGCCTGGCCGCAGGTGGCTTTCCACAGTCACGTGTGCCTGCGTTTGGTGTGGAGGATGGGGAGGAGGGAGGGTCCCGGGGATTGAAGGTAGGAACAACTTATGAGCATGTGATTTTGAGAGTCTGGATGTGCAGATAGAAGAAAAAAAAAAAGCCGGGGTGGTGGGTGGTAAGTCATCTTACTTCTTGTAGGCGCCTATAATACCCACGTTCTCTCCCATAAACCCGTGCGTTACTTCCGAGATCGGGAAAAAGAGAGCCAGGTTCCACGTGGTGGGCTGCAGATCTAGCTACAGAACCTCAGGCTGAGCAGGAGGCACGTGTACCTGTGCTGGCAGGACTTGCGTTGTGTGGGACGCGTGCGTGCCGATAGTTGTATTTGAAAGCTGAGCAGAAGCCGAGTTTCTTTGTCCTAGAGCGAATACAGTGGTACCTCGAGATATGAGTTTAATTCGTTCCATAACCTTGAGGCGTGGGAAACTATGAGACGCTCGAGTAAACAGGTGGGTCGTGTGCAGCCGGCCGATCCTCGCGATGACTCCTATCTCAACTGTTGCTCGTATTTCAAAGCAAAAATCGCTCGCTCGACGGCTCGTATCTCAAAAATCTCTTATGTTAGGGCACTCGTTACTCGAGGTTCCACTGTAGTCAGAAAATGCCTGTAAGATGGGGCCGTTCATTTTTCCTTCTACTTCTTTTGCTATTGTTGACGTCTTTCCCATGTTTTCCTCCAAAGCAGGAGGCTCCTGTTTTGAGAGACAAACGTCGTCCTTTTGAGGAACTTTTAGGCACAGAGTACATTGGCAAAACGAACTTGAGTGTAAGGCAGTGGTTGGCAAACTCATAGGTCAACAGAGCCAAATATCCACAGGACAACGACTGAAATTTCTTTCTTTTTTTTAATATACTTTATTGACTTCTTACAGAGAGGAAGGGAGAGGGACAGTCAGAAACATCGATGAGAGAGAGAGAGAGCATCGATCAGCCGCCTTCCGCACGCCCCACAGTGGAGATGTGCCCGCAAACAAGGTACATGCCCCCGACCGGAATCGAACCTGGGACCTTTCAGTCCGCAAGCTGACGTTCTATCCACTGAGCCAAACCGGTTCTCGGTATTTCATGCTTTGCTTTAAACCACTGAGAACCCAGCTGTTCCTCGATCCCCGGGGTGCTGGGACCAGCAGCGTCTCGGGAAAGCTGCTGGGAAATGCAGACTCTCGGGCTCACCCCCAAACCGCCTGAATTCAATCTGCAGGAGGCCAGTCCCCCGGGGCGTGGCCAGGTACGAGGAGTGCTGGTCCAGAGAACCCCTGCTCCGCGGAGCGTCCACCCCGATGGCTTCCCCTGGCCAGGTCAGATCAGCGCCCCCCTCCCCAAAACCCTCCCACCCTGCACCCATGAACCAGCCCTAGCAGCATCGACCAGCTGCAGAGGAGGGCACTGCGGCTTGGAGAAGGGGACGGGCATGGCCCCACGTCTCAGAGTCTCGGGGCTGGTGGATCCTGGCTGCACCAATGTGCCCGTCCCCCTGGGTTGCCTGTCACAAAAACTTGAGACATGAGCTGTGAGCTCTGACCACCGCCCACTGCCCACCCCAAGGCCCTGCCAGAGAGGCCCCAAGGACACAGCAGTCCACACCCCCTGCCTCGCCCACCTGCCCGCCCCTGCCTCCTCCGGACTCCCTGGTCGTGTATAAAACATTCCCAGGAACCACTTACGCCTCATGCATTTTCCATGAAGCTGGGCCCAAGTTAAAACATAGAAACATCAAAATATTAAGAAGCACTTTAAAAAAAAAAAAAAAAAAGCAAGCCGAGACCAGTTTGGCTCAGTGGATAGAGCGTCAGCTTGCGGACTGAAGGGTCTCAGGTTCGATTCCAATAAGGGACATGTACCTTGCTTGCGGGCACATCTCCACTATGGGGCGTGCGGGAGGCGGCTGATCGATGTCTCTCTCTCATCGATGTTTCTGACTTTCTATCTCTCTCCCTTCCTTTCTGTAAAAAATCAATAAAATATATTATAAAAAATTTTTAAAAAGGAAAAGAAAAAAAGGACATATTTTATAAAATATCCAGAGACCCTGCCGAAACTGGTGTGGCTCAGTGGATAGAGCGTCAGTCTGAGGACTGAAAGGTCCCAGGTTTGATTCCGCCGGTCAAGGGCATATACTTGGTTGCGGGCACATCCCCAGTAGGGGGCGTGCAAGAGGCAGCTAATCAACGTCTCTCCCTCATCGGTGTTTCTAACACTCTAACCCTCCCCCTTCCTCTCTGTAAAAAAAAAAAAAAAAAAAAAAAATCAATAAAATATATTTTATAAAAATAAAATATCCAGAGACCCATTCCCACGCTCGCTGTCCTCCCAGGATGCTCGCTCCTTCCCGCTCTCCCGCCCGCTTTCCTCTCCTCCGTGAGCATCACCGCCCCTTCACCACTGCGGCCTTCTGCTCCTCACCGTCCTGGTGCCTTGTCTCTCGTCTCCTCTTTCTCTCCCTTCTCCTCCCTGTTCCGGGCCTTTCCCCTCCCTCCATGGACATTGTCTCAGGGTTCCTCTCTGTCTGGGTGGCCACCCACATCTTTCTGCTGCTTTCTGCCTCCATGTCCCTCTCTCACTCCCTCCACCCCCATTGTTTCTCTCGTTCTCTCTCTCTCTCCATAGCCCTGGGTTCACGTCTCCTGGCTTCTCTCTGCTCAGTGAGCGTCTGCCTCTCCCTGCCCCTGTGAGAACGACTAACATTGAACACAAGGACCATGGCTGGTGGAAATGGGGAGCAACTAGAACTTCGGGGGCTCCTGGCGGGCATGCAAATGGGTGCCGCACTGACTCCGATAACCGGGTAGCTTTGCAAACGGTTCGGCGGTTCCCGCTCATGCCGCCGCAGTTGTGATAAGACTTGCTCTTCCCTGCGTGGGCATGTTCTGAGAAGAAAAGAGGGGCGTCTATCTCCCGTCCCCCGGGGGCATGTAGAAGAATGTGCCCGCCAGCTCCATCCTGAAAAGCCCAAACTGGACAGAGCCCGAATGGCTGTTGGCAGGAGGAAGGCGGATTGGGCGCCGCTGTCTTTACACGTGGTAACGCCACTCGGGGAGAAAAGAAGGAACTCCCGCCAGCCATGGCAACATGGACCCCGCGCCAAAACCTGAGGCGGGTCTAGACCCCATGACTGTAAGATTCCACCTGAGGGAAGTTCAAGAACGAGCCAAACGACTCTGTGGTCCCCGAAGTCAGAGAGCGGCTGTCCTGGGGGAGGGGTGTCTGGCCGGAGGGTTTTGGAGGGGTTGAGAGCGTTCTGGGTCTGACTCCGGTGAGGTTCGGACCTGGGTGAAATACTCATCCGTATTTACACCTGCTGTTTGTGCCCATGGCATGTGAATTTTACCTTCGTTCCACATGAGGAGGAGAAACAGAACACGTGGCATTGAGTGTTAGAACATCATTGTGATGGTCGCATCTGGCCAACGCCTCGGCCTCAGGGGTCAGGGACTCATGCGTGTTTCCGGTCACCTTGATTAGGATGGGGCCAGACACCTACCCTGTTTCCCCTGAAAATCAGACAGTGTCTTCTATTAATTTCTGCTCCCAAAGAGGCGCTAGGACTTATTTTCAGGGGGGGTCTTATTTTTCGATGAAGAAGAAGACGGTACACATTTATTGTTGAGCAAAAAAAAAAAAAAGGAAATGTATGACCTGTGTACAGTACGGTAGTTGTTGTCATCACAAACCAGCTCACCGATGGGCCGCAGTGCAGCCGGAGCTGTTCGGGCAGGGCGAGGTCTCTTTAAATCAGGAGTTAGACGCCTTCCCATGGTAGGCCTTCTATTCAGGGGAGGCCTTATGATCGGGGAGGTCTTATTTTCAGGGGGATGCCTTATATTACAGCGAGAAGCAAAACTGGAAGTAGGTCTTATTTTCGGGGAAACAGGGTACATCCAGCCACAACTCCTCCCCCCGGGGTGGAGCGCTCACCTTTCTAGTAGGCTGCCTCAGCTCCTACTTGCCTCAGCTTGGACCCCACCAAGCTCCCAGTCTCTGGGACGGCCAACCACAGCCAGTCCTGGGGAAAGACCCGCCTTGGAGAGAGGGCCTGTGTCTGCCCAGCTCTCCCCGCTGGCCTGGGTTTGCTTTCCCTCCGCCCCCTTTCCAACCATCAGGCTGAGGGTTCGCCTCCCACTCTCTCCCATCACCAGGTAGCTCATGCACAGCCCCAGGCCTGGGCCCAGGTTCACAGAAAGAGGCTGGCCTCGCTGGAAAACCTCGGGGAACCCTTCCTGCCCACGGAGCCCAGACTGGAGGGACCCCCAACTCCAGCATGGGGCTCCGAGAGGCCTTTATTTGTGTTTTCTCCTCTCTTCAGAGTCCTCCTCCCAGGCGGGGAGGCGGGAGCACGCAACCCAGCTGCTGGTTTGGTTGCTGTTGCAGCAGCGTGGGTGTGAACCCCACACACACACACACCCCACCCCGGGAGGCAAAGGCAAACCCACTGATTCCGATGGAGGGGGCGGCACGGAGGCCAGAGGGACCGGAGCGCCATTAGTTAAATAACGATGCTTAAAAATGCATGGGATGGAGCGGCCTCCCTCCCTCCCCCCCTCCTCAAAAAAAAAAAACCTAGAATTTTCCTATTGAGTATACTTTTTCCCCCTCACCCATGAATATTAATGTTCCTCTCCGAGAGATCTACTCAAAAAAAAAAAAGAAAGAAAGAAAGAAAAGAAAAAACAAGAATAAATTAAATACCTACAGATTTTTCTAATTCCTCTTTCTGGTGACATGCCGTCATTACATCAAATTACTGAGATGGGCCCCGCTCCCTCTTCTTCTTTTTTTTTTTTTTCTTTTTGGGTGAAAATTATGGAATATAAAGTATATGTAAATGGAGCCGGGGAGGGGGGAGAGGGGAAAACTGCGAAGAAAGAACAGAGGGAAGGGGAGGCATTAGGTATTCCGCCGGCGTCGTCGCCAGCCAATTAATCAAGCGGTGGCGAGAAAGAGATGCAGAGAGGACGAGTTCGCCCTTCACGTTGATGGGGCCGGCGCAGGGCAAACGCTCCGGCACCTGAGCTCACGGTTAGGCATGCAGAAAGGGATCATGGGAATATCTTCCCGTCTTTGTCTTTCTCGTGAAGGATGGAAAATGTCAAGCTGTTGTTTGGCTGGATCGAGGAGGGGGGGGGCGGGCGGGCGGGCAGGCAGGCGGGGGAGCGTCTAGGAGAATTCACAGTCTGGCGAGGCAAGGTTTTAACTCTTTGAGGCTACTACCTCCGCCTCCCCTCCCTCCCCAGCTCCCAGCCCCCAACCCCCAGCCCCCAGCTCCACCTTCTCCTTCTCCCAGCCTCCCCCCCCCACCCCCGGCACATCTGTGGGGAACTCTGCCTGCAACTGGGAGGGAGCTGATTGATGGTGACATGCAGGCTGGGGCAGCCGGTGTGTGTGTGTGTGTGTGTGTGTGTGTATGCATGTGTGTGTGTTCCTGTGCACATGTCAGGATGGTGGAGGGGTGGGGGGGGGCGACCAACAGGCATGTTTCCTCCCCTCCCCCCGCAAGTGCTCTTTGTTCCGTCTGGAAAGGAGCGTGCGTGACCCCTGCTTTCTCTGTCCCTTGTCACTTCCCCTTGGAAGTGAGCATTGTCGCAAGACCGGAAAGTGGCTACTAAGAGGGTCACAGTGGTCATGAGGCTCTGAGGCTGTGGGGCTCTGTCTGCAGGGCCCTCTGTGCCCTGAGCCCACCCCCGGGGGGGGGGGGCCCGGAGCCGTCGGAATTCCGGGGTGACCGCAGAGCCTACGCCTAGGGCTTATGACGGCACCAATCACACTGCTGCCCCTGACAATGGTAATAATAATAATAATGATAGTAACGATAATGGTCGCAATAGCAGTAACAGTAATAAGCCACCATCTCCCATCAACCATCAGCTGCCTCGATTGCCTGAAATCCCCACGTCATCCCACTGTTTTTAAACTCTGGCCGGTTCTCGATTCCCAGGGAAATTGTCATCATAAACACTTGGGGCAAAAGTGACACGGGTGATGTGGGAGGCAGGCCGGGCACACAGAGACTGCCACGCCCCCCTGGGAGTGGCAGAGCAGGTGGGAGGCAGCAAAGACGCCCCTGAGAGGTGAGCACTGTTACTCTGCCTAATGCGCCACTGAGGAAATCAAGGCACAGAGTGGGCGAGAGCCTTCCCTCAGGCCAGATATGGAGAGCGGCCACAGTGTTGGGACAGGTTCAAGCCTGGGACTGATGAGAAGGCACAGTCCTCTCATTGCCACGTGCAAGTCCCAGCTTGGAGGGCAGAGCCTCCCAGAAAATTATAGCCAACAGCTGTGTTGAACCTATGGTCTGAACATGTGGCCCCACGTTCCTGAGTGACGTGGGCTTGATAGAGTTCAGGTGCATGTAATTGAGAATGTTTTAAACATCTTGACCACGCCCCTTCCTTGCTGCGTGGCATCTGCTCTAAAATAGAGACATGGCTTGTGGTCCATGGTGCTGTCTCCATCAGAGAGGGCAGCGTCCCACCGAGACCCCGCTTTCACTCTCTTGTCTGTCTTTTCTCAATTCTCCGCCCCCACCCCCATTCAGGCTCACCCTTGGCCGTGCTGGCGCGGCACAGCCACACAGCTGGGAGAGGGAGACAGGGTCCCCACCCAGCCCGTGTGATTGCAGGGACCCTCTAGCCCCCTCCGCCCAGGCCTGTGCCCAAGGTGTGTATGAGTGCACACAGCGTACAGTCCAGCCCACGGCGGAGTTATTTGCAGTGATAAATAACACGTGTAACACAAGTTTATACAAATCGTTAGCGGAGGATTTACGTGGCGAAGGCTGGGGGCAATGGCCTGTGACCGGTACCTGTAGCAGCTCGCACGCCACGGTGACAGCCTTGTTGCCCGCTGCAGCCTGCGGCTCTCTGCATAGGAGCCTGCAGCCCGCGTGGCTGGTGGCAAACAGCCGCTCGCTCCCAGGCCCCAGAGACCAGGGTCCCCTGAGGGGCTATGGCCTATCAGGAGCCCCGCCAGAGGGGAGCGAGAGGAGGAGGAGGTGAATTCCCTCAGGGCCAAGCCAACCCAATGTGGAGGTAGCGGTTGTAAGAAAACAGCACAGACGGTCATTCATTCACTCACTGATCCAACCTTTTTTGCGCACCTACTATGTGCTGTGCACTGAGCTAAGAGATGGAATCTAGTGTGAGCAGAGCAAGCTGAGCTGTTGCCCTCTTGGGGTTTAGATCCCAGTGGAGGAGACTAGATTAAAATCTAGGGAGGCAGCCGAAACCGGTTTGGTTCAGTGGATAGAGCGTCGGTCTGCGGACGGAAAGGTCCCAGGTTCGATTCCTGTCAAGGGAATGTACCTTGGTTGCGGGCACATCACCAGTAGGGGGCGTGCAGGTGGTAGCTGATCGATGTTTCTCGTCAATGTTTCTAACTCTCTATCCCTCTCCCTTCCTCTCTGTAAAAAAATCAATAAAATATATTTTTTTAAAGAGTTTTTTTCCCATTTGGGAAAACCCAGGCATTGGCCTCAAAGCTACTCATCCACTGTAGGTCGCTGCACCCACACACCTGTATGGGCCGACATCTGCAATGGTTCCCACTCAGGATGGCGTCACCCACCCACGCACGTGCATATACTAATTCGGCTCTTCAAACTGTCAGATAACGAGGGAACGTGTCGACAATATTTAACTGAATATTTGTCTGAAATCTCAACGTACTCATTAGGAGCATCAGACTCCTGCAGTGTGTCTTCTGCCATATCGTGATTTCCTGATCATTTGCATATTGAAATCGATATTCTCTTATTATAAATTGCTCTCAGTTTATTCTCCTTTTGTATTGCAGTTAGAACATTTTATTTGTTTATTTATTTATTTGAGATCACGTGTCGATGAAGATGAAGAGCATGCATTTTGTTGCAGGGGGGTAAAGTGGGTGGTATAAAATAGATGTAAGGACAGGAGAGTGTAGGGTCTGCTGGCTACTAGTTCCTAAACTGAAGGGAGGCATTAGCATTTAAGAGACTCTGGACATACTGCAATTTCCGGAACAATCCCACTCGGTAACAAATTGTCCTGCCCCAGCAGCCTCTGACTGAAGGGTCCCAGGTTCGACTCTGATTGCGGGCTCAGTTCTCAGTAGGGGGCACGCAGGACACAGCCAATCGATTATCCTCTCACACCATTGATGTTTCTATCTCCCTCTCCCTCCCCCTTCCTCTCTGCAATCAATAAAAAATACACTTTTAAAAAATTCTCCTGCGTCCCACATGAATGTTAAATATTTTTGCAGAGCCTTTAGGATGACAAGCCTCTGTTTATAATCATCGGGATCCAGCTAATGTCCGAGTCAGTTATTTTTGCCACATAACAAACAATCCCCAGAATCGCAGTGGCTACTAGCACTCATTTCTTTCCCTGGCTCGGGTTGGCTGAATTTGCTCCACCTGCCTTTCTTCCCCAGAGGCCAGCACCTCCCGGGGCCATGCCATTCTCAAACCAAGAGGAGTGCAAGATGCCAAGCCAGACCACACAATCTAAAGCCACTGCCTGCATCAAGTCTTCCCCAAGATCATTGGTTAAAACAAGTCACATGGCCAAGCCCAATAACAGTAGCATGAGGAAATAAGCCCCACCTCCAGTGGGAGGAGTTTCAAAGTCACATGACAAAGAGTGGGCACATGATAAAAAATAAAAAAGAATTGAGAACAATAATTATTCAACTTAACATCATTTTATATCTAAACACAAATGACTGTCACAGTTTTCTTTTCCCAGTTTAATAAAAGGTTATTGGAGGCATGTTTTTATTACTGGGCCAAAAAAAAAAAAAACTGGCACCAACACTTTGAAAGAGAAAAGAAAAGGATGTGTAGCTCACCTGCCTCAACCCCCATCATTCCTGTGCTGAAAACACTCTATGTGCCAGACACTAGGTATTTTTCATGTTTGTCCTCAACCTGTGATTATCGTCATGTTACAGATGATAAAACAGAAGCCCAGAGAGGTTAAGATAGTCACTAGATGTCACACAGCTCACTAACATTGCAGCTGGCATCTTACATGACTTCCAAAACCTGCATGTTTTCTCTTTCATCGGGGCGTCGCTCTAGACCGGAAGACACACACACCTCCCCCCCTCTCTTCCTCCCCCTGATAACGGATCTGGTTCCAACATCTGCTGAAGTCGTCTCTAGTTGTGGAAGGCAACTCGAATAACCAGACATGTGACAGTTATTTAGTTACATCTCTCTGGTGGGAGGTTCCCGGGGCCATTAAGGTAGTGTGTCTGCATGGCTAGTTTACATGCTACTTCTCGTTATTGCTGTCTCTATTCCAGGGCCCTCACACTCAATTTCAATTCAAAGTTTGCCAGTCAAGGTGTCAGAGCTAAAAAATGGAA
>PVJN01037568.1:0-20831 GCA_004026805.1 Lasiurus borealis | reverse complement strand
CTCTACAAGAATGTGCATAGAAGCTTTATTTTTATTAAAAATAATAATTTATTTTTAATTATTTAAAGTATTACAAATAGTAGTACATATGTCTCCTTTTTCCCCCCCTATTGACCTCCCCTTACCCCCAGTACATGCCCTCACCTGCCCCCTCCCACCCCCACAGTGTCTTGTATCCATTGGTTATACTTATATACATGCATACAAGTCCTTTGGTTGATCTCTTAAAGCCCCCTCCTTTCCGCTACCCCCCACCCCCACAACCTCCCCTGCCTTCCCACTGTAGTATCACAGTCTGTTCACTGCTTCTTTATCTCTGAATCTGTGTTTTTGTTGTTGTTGTTGTTTTTTCCCTAATTCTTTTCTTTAAAAACTTCTTGCCTCTGCAGGCTAGAAATAAATCTCTAAGAACAAAAAATGTTTGAGTCCCAGTTTCAATGTCCAATAGTTCTGAGTCCCAGTTTCAATGTCAAATAGTTCCTTATGTGTACACGTTGGCAATAGTATCTGGATGATGGACAAATGGTGGCAATGCAGGTCCAACCCTCTCTGGTTTGGTCCTAGGCATCCTGTAGTGACGCACAGCTGCTGACTGCTCGCGTGGCAAGGCATCATCAGCGTCTTCCATCTCTGGACTGTTTCTCCTCTTGTCTTTGTGGTTGGAGCAGACCTGTCAATTCTCCCCTGTTACAGGAGTCCACTCGGTCTTGAAGTTGTTTTCTAAAAGTATATAAACATATTCTTGACCAAAAGTTAATAAGGGAATCTTTTCTATAAAATTGACTTGGGATCCTTTTTATTTTTGCCCAAACGATTTTCTTTTGTCTTATTTTGATACCATGTGTGTTTTTCATGGGTGTCTTGCTGTTAGCATTACAAATAAAAATTAATTTTCTAAAGTAAAAATTTTCTAGGTGTAATTTACTTAACGGATATTTTTTCTTACATTATATTATTCTACTATCCCCACTTTTTTTGATTAATGGAGACTTATAAATTTTTAATGCAATCTTGATAACTTTAAATTTTAATTTTTTGCACAAAAATATGACTGCTTTATGCTCATTGCATGTAATGCAATTTTACCATGAGATGAGCTACCAATAGAAATTTTAGTTAATACTTTAGAAACCGCTTTTTGTCCAGTACAATTAAATTTTCTTGAATATGCACTTATTTCAATTAGCCAATTTAAATTAATCTGAAAGCTTGATTACTCTTTTACTGTCAAATTTAATATTCTACCAACAATCTTAGATTACCCTGTAAATAATAGTGGTAAGGATTATTTGCCTTAGTGGAAAGGATTATTTGAGTAGGCCCTAGCATTCCTCGTGCGAGGCTGAATTTAGATATAGAGCAGCTGCTATCAACCACGTTTCTGTCTGTTAACTGGGTCCCAATCTGTGCTGGGAAACAAAGCAGCCAGGGATGCAGGAGACTTCCCTCAGGAGGGGTGAGGGTTCAGGCCCCTGCAAGGTTGAGGGGGCGAGGGTCTGTGCCCCACCCAAGTTCTCTCCTGATGGCTCCTCTGTGACTGTGCCTGCCTTAGATTGTTCCTTCCCTGAGGAAACTTACCCGTCTCTGGCTAACCAGTCATTCTCCGGGACTAAACAGGGTGTTGTGAGGTTCAGTTCTGTCTCCTTGGTAGCCTATACCCCCGTGGCTTCCACGCCCAGCACCTGCCTTAGGATCCCCTCGCCTGCTGGCAGGGCCCTGGCACTGATCACATATCTTGGGGAACTCAGGTTCCTTCTCCAGGAAGGGCCCAGCTCACACCATTGGGCGAGAGACAGATCCATTATGCCAGCCACCTCACTTCAGCCTCAGCATGAATAGAAGCTTTATTTTTAAAAGCGAAAATTGAAAACATCTCAAAGCACATCAATAAAAGAATGGTTAAAACATTTTGAGATATTCACACAACAGAAAATTACTCAAGTAAAAGAAATAATCAACTAATACTACACACAAGAGTATGCATGAATATCAAAAACAAGATGCTAAATAAGATAGTCACTGAAGAGTATATCCTATATGATTTCATTCATATGCAGTTCTAGAACAGATAACTCATCTATTATTGTAGGAAGGAGGTAGGTGGTTTCCAGAAACCAGGGTGGAGGCAAGAGTGTTGGTAATGGTGTTCCAAGAATAAGCAGTGGGTGTGATCTACCCTGGTTACAAGCATAAACAGACAATATACCCTGTATGGGCCTGTAACCAGGGTACATTGTCTGTAGATATGTTCAAACAAAATTAAATGAACCAAAAAATAAGATTATTTTTATCACCGTATACTGCTGATTCTAAGCCATGTCAATGACTAATTTCTCATCAATTTAGGAAACCAGTGTGTGACGGGAGTGTTGACTGGGGGATGCATGTATACATGCCAGAAACCAAACATTGTTCTCACTAAATGGATGTGAACAGGAAACCAGAAGGCTGGTCAACCTTAATTGCTCTGAAAAGTCAGAGCTAATTGCTCACTGTTTAGTTGAAACATTGTCAGCTAAAGCAGCCTCTACCTATTTGTTTCATGTTAATTTCTATTTTGTTATTTCCTGCCTAAAGGCTAAGGGTGTGTCCCAAAGCCTTAACAAAAGGGAGAAAAAGGCCAGACAGAGCAAGTGGTCGTCCTTTCCACTAGAGCAGTGGTTCTCAACCTTCCTAAGGCCGTGACCCTTGCATACAGTTCCTCATGTGGTGGTGACCCCCAACCATGAAATTTTGCTTCTGTTATGCATCATGATGTAAATATCTGCATTTTCCGATGACCTTAGGCGACCCCTGTGAAAGGGTCGTTCAACCCCCAAAGGGGTCATGACCCATAGGTTGAGAACTGCTGCACTAGAGGAAGGCTCCCGCCTGGTCCCCCAATATCGCCAAATTAATAGTTTCTACTCTCTCTCTTCATTTGCGTGCAGCCTCCTTCAGAACCCGAACCCTGAACTGGGAACCCTGAACCACGTGGGATGTGCAAAGAGGTTCCGACATATACATTTGTCAGAACTTATCACCCTGTACACTTAAAATTTATGTATTTTATTTTATGTAAATTATACCCAAAGACAGTTGATTTTAAAAGTAAAAAAAAAAATGAAATTAGAGAACATGCACTGTACAGTGTCAGGAATCATGAGCATAAGGAGATGAAAATATATTCCAACTCTCAGGGAAGTACTCTTTATTAGAGAATGGATAGTATAATCAGGGTACTCTCAGAATGTACTAAATAGTATAGCAGAGGTATTAATAAAATACTTGACAAGCAACACTAGGTATTATCTGAGAATATCTAAAGAAAACTCACAGAGAAAGCAAGAAGGCCATGTCCCTGCTATAAAGAAAAAAATGGCCTTCACAGTAGTCACATCTGTCTACAGGAGCTCAGTGAGGGAGGGTTTCCTTTGTAGAGAAGTCAATGGCACTTTATTTATTTATTATTTCTCAGTGTGAGAGCAAAGGCAGTGAGCAACCACAGACAGATAGAGTGCAATACCAGCATACCAAGACAGATGTTCAATTGTGGCTAGGTTGTAATATAGATCTATGTAAAATCTGCTAACATGGAAACAATGTAAAAGCATAAACATTTTGGTGCAATACTTTGATCTGTAAACATAGGGCTGTAAAAATTCAGAAGAGAGAGATTGCCTCCAGATAGGGTACTCAAGAAAGGTGTCCTAAAGGGAGTACTATTCAAACAAATCTGTACGGAATGGGTAGAAGAATTTTTAGAAATTACAGCAGTGCAGAGGGGGTGATGATGGGATAGAAAGAGGCATCAAGGGAGAATCCAAGATGGCGGCATAGGTAAATACCTACACTGCTGCCTTGCACAACAATTTCAAAACTACAACTAAAAGACAGAATGGACAGCATCCAGACCACAGGAAAGGTGGCTGAGTGGAAGTTCTACAACTAGAAGGAAAGAGGGGCTCATAGAGACCCAGAGGAGCTGCAAAAAGCTGAGGTATGGAGACTCACGTGCGTGGAGAGAGTGGGTGCCGGAGTACCTGGCTGGCTTTCTCTGGTGGGAGGGAGATGGAGACTCCCAACTGCACTGAACCCTGTATCCTACAACACTAAACCCCAGGTCCAGCCAAAACTCATATGGCGGGGAGTTTGGACTGTGAAAAGGGAGAAGCGCATGAAAATTTAGGGGAGTTGCAAAAGGGTAGAAGTCTGTGGCTCACAGAGCACTGGGTGCAAAAGACCGACTGCTGATTATTCCTCTGGCTTTCACAAGTGGGTGGGAGACAGAGCTTCCCAACTGCACCACTTATAACTTCACTAAACCCCAGTTTCAGGCAAAACCCTGGAGACCCAGACTCATATGATCCCAGAGTGCAGGAGAGCTGGAAAAGCAGCAGTCTAGAGGCACTGCCAGAGAGAGAGCTTGCACGCTCAAAGGAACCGCTCCAGCGATTACTGAGTCACCTGAGACTCAGGGGCCATGGAGGGCAGGACCAACTGGAAGGCAAGGTAGTCCTTTAAGCCCTGAGACTCCACCCATCCCAAGTTAAACAGAGAGGCTTTTGCAGTTTTGCAAGTCTTGTATCATAAGGCTGAATCCAACATAGAAGTTCTCCCGGCATAATGAAAATGTGGAGACAAAGGAAGAGATCACAAACAAAAGAAATGGAGGGAAACAAAGGACTGGATATAGAGTTCAAAACCATGCTTATACGGTTTTTGAAGAATATCCTAGAAAAGATGGATAAATTTGGAGAGACACAAGAGGAGATGAAAAAGAACCAACTAGAGATGGAAAAGGACCAACTAGAAATTAAACATATACTGATTGAAATAAAAAATATTATACAGACCTAACAGCAGACTAGAGGAAGACAAGAATCAAGTCAAAAAATTAAAATATAAAGAATCAGAAAAAACTCAACTGAAAAAGCAAGAAAAAAAAAGAATCCAAAAATGTGAAGATAATGTAAGGAGCCTCTGGAACAGCTTCAAGCATATCAACATCAGAATTGTGGGGGGTGTCAGAAGAAGAGAGAAAGCAAGATACTGAAAACCTATTTAAAGAAATAATGACTGAAAACTTCCCACATCTGGTAAAAGAAATACTTACAAGTCCAGGAAGCACACAGAACCCCATATAAAAGGAATCCAAAGAGGACTACACCAAGACACATCATAATTAAAATATCACCAACAAAAGACAAAGAGAGAATATTAAAAGCAACAAGAGAAAAACAGTTTATTACCTACAAGGGAGCACCCATATGATTGTCAGCTGATTTCTCAACAGAAACTACTATGCAGGCCAGATGGGAGTGGCAAAAAAATATTCAACGTGATGAATAGCAAGAACCTACAACCAAGAATACTCTATCCAGCAAAACTATCATTCAGAATTGAAGGGCAGATAAAGAGCTTCACAGAGAAGAAAAAGCTAAAGAGTTCATAAACTCCAAACCAGTATTATGAAATGCTGAAAGGTACTCTTTTAGAAGAGAAAGAAGAAAAAGGTAAAAGATAAAAAATTATGAACAACAAATACATATCTATCAACAAGTGAATCTAAAAATTAAGTGAATTTTTTTGATCAACAGAATAAACTGGTGAATATAATAGAATCAGGAGCACAGAAAGGGAGGGGACTGATAATTCTCAAGGGGAAAGGGGTGAGAGGTGTACAGGGAGAGACTGGACAAAAATCATATTCCTATGGATGAGGTCAACGGGAGGGAGATAAGGGTAAAGGGAGGGGTGGGAGCCGGGTGGAGGGGAGCTATGGAGGGGAAAAATGAGAAATGAATGTAATGATCTGAATAATAAAGATTTAATTTTTAAAAAAAAGAAAGAAAGAGGCATCAAGGAAGCAGGATTGCCAGACCAACTGGCATGGTTCAGAGGTTCACTATTTGATTTTAGGTCAGGGCATGTGGCCAAGTTGTGGGTCGATCTCATGATTTTCTTTCTTTCTCGTCATTGATGTTTCTCTCTCTCATTCTCTCTGTCTTCCTCTCTGAAATCAATACAAATATTTTTTAAAAATGTATTTTATTTATTTTTTACAGAAAGGAAAGGAAAAGGACAGAAAGCTAGAAACATCGATGAGAGAAAGAGATATCGATCAGCCGCCTCCTGCACTCCACCCACTGGGGATATGCCCACAACCAAGGTACATGCCCTTGACCAGAATCAAACCTAGGACCTTTCAGTCCGAAGGTCGATGCTCTATCCACTGAGCTAAACTGGTTTTGGCCAAATATTTTTTTTTAAAGGAAGCTGGATAACATTGCTAAAGATGTGAAGGAAAAAAGGATTAGATGAATTTCAGGAATTTATGGAAGTATTTTGATTTTCCCATGATTATCTGAATTACTTGAGAATTCTATTTGCTGTGATCAAGCAAAGAAATGGTAAAGAAAAAACAAAATTTTGCTGGAACACAAGGAATGTAACATATAACAGAGGAGAGAAAGATGGAGTAGAAAAAGCAATTTGTAGCCAGGTTATTAAGAACTGTGAAGGTCAGGTTTTCACGCTTACAAAACCTCTTGTATTATGTTCTTGAGGAAAGATAACACAGCAACGTGGATAGGCACAGAAGCCCTGAGGCTGCACTGCAATGGCTAGCGCGCTCTCACTCTACCAGATACTTCTGTGTCACCCTGTCAAGTCACTTAATCCCACTGTGAGTTGCTTTCCTTTCTGGAAAAAATAGCTATAATATTACCTAGTCAGAGGTTATGTTGGTGATGAATTGAATTAATACAACCAAAGTGTTGTAGAAATGTTATTATTTGTGTATGTGTGTGTATACACACACTGACTTATAGGTCACATTATTCCGTGTTTATTTTTGTATTATACTCTCTGTGGGAAGTCATTGGGCAGAATGAAATCAACAAGTATCTAGCATACATCATGTGAATGACTTCCTTCCATCTGAGTTCAGGAAGTCAGTTCGATAAACATCACAGCTTTCCTCCATACATCCAACTCTAACTGGAACCATATGGGTGTTATGAAATCTCAACCTTGAACTGCCTTCTAACACAGCCAGAGGCTCACGTTTATTTAAGCTTTTGAACTTCTGTTTTCCTGTGTCTGAGAGGAGAGTATTTCCCTATCAATATTTAAAAGCTACTACCAAATGACTTTGAATATAGTTAAAGAGTTTTCTGTGTCAACTCACTTCTTTCGGTTTGGCTCCAGTGAAGTTTAAGGAAGTTATTTGATTATCGAAGGATCTGGAATCCTACTAACTGCACATTTCTGATCTGAGTGGAGGCTTTTACTCATTTCATTGAATGTGCATCTGGTGTCTAACCCTCTTGAAAGAGTTTTATCCTGAGTACCTGCCAGGGTTCAACCAGAGAAACAGAACCATTGGAAGATTTATGTATACATCTAAGTATGTTTTAAGGGATTTCACAATAGTGGGAACTAGTTGAGCAGTTTTTGCAAGGTGATGCTGTTGCTTGAAGTCCCAAGGAGAGGCAGTCAGGAAAGAAAGATGGTTACATAGTGGGTCACATATATGGTGACAGAAAGAGATTAGACTTTGGGGAGTAAAGACACAAGGCAATATACAGATGATGTATCATAGAATTGTATACTTAACTCTCACTACCAAGCACAGATCACATCATTGGCATTACTGAAGTTAATACCGAAGTCTTTACATGGATCCTGCATGGGCAGTGATTAAATACTTTGCTGTCCTGTTATCTCTACACTGTTTAGAACTGTGAAATAACGAAATGGGCACTGTCTTAGTCTGGCCGGGTTTCTATAACAAAAGACCACAGATTGGGTGATTGAAACAATGGAAATTTATGTTTCACATTTTTTGGAGATTCTGGGAAATCCAAGATCAAGGTGTCAGTTGATTTTGTTTCTTGGGAGAACTCTTTCTAGCTTGTAGATGGTGCCTTCTCATTGTGTCTTCACATGTCAGAGACAGAGAGGACTCTGGTGTCTCTTCCTCTTATTTTAGGGGCACCATCCTATGACCTCATTTAACATTCATCACTTCCTCACAGACCTATCTCCAAATACATTTACATTGGGAATTAGGACTTCAATATATAAATTTTTGGGGGGTAGAGGGGTGGAGTACAAATATTTAGTCCATAACATTCTTCCCTCAGCTCCCAAAATTGATATCCTTCTCATTGGCAAGTAAATTCATTTCATATCAACTGTCCCAACCTCCCAAAGTCTTAACTTATTTCAAAATCATCTCTAAAGTCTAAGGAATAAGTCTCACTAAAATATCACATAAATCATATATGGGTGAAACTCAAGATATGATTCATCTTGTGAGATCAAACAAGTTATGGTCTTCCGAAGTATGATGGTGGGACACATATAAACATTCCTATTCCAGAAGGGAGAAATGGGAAGAAAGAAAGGGGTGACAGGTGGAAAACAAGGCCAAAATACTGCAAGGTAAATTCCATTAAACTTTAAATCTCAAGAACAATCCTGTTGGGCTCAATGCCCCACCTTCCAGGCCCACTGGGTGGCAAGTGTCACTTTATTGTTCATCAAGGTGTTCTCACCCCCTTCACTCTCTTGGATGGCAGGGCACACTTGACTCTCTGCAGGGGGCCTGCTCTCTAAAATTGAGGAGGGCATCATTGCCCAGCTCAGATTTTGTTTTGCTTAATAATTCCTCCTTCAATTTATCTTTCTTCTCTTGCATTTTACTATAAGTGGTCAAAAGATACCAATCTGCTCCTTCAACACTTAAAAATCTCCTCAGTTAAATATCCAATTTCTTTGCTCACAAGTTCTACCTCACACTAACCAGTAGAACACAGGTTAGCCTAGTTCTTGGCCACTTCACAACAAGGAGCATCTTTTCTCTAGTTTTGTATAACATGGTCCTCATTTCCATCTAAGAACTCATCAGAATGGCCTTTAACAGCCACATTTCTACCAGCATTTTGTTTTGATTATTCACATATTTGCTCAAAAGATGGAAGCTTTCTCTTTAGCTCTCCTCTTTCCTTTCTGAGTCCTCACCAGAATCACTTTTAATATTCATATTTCTACTAACATTCTCTTTCCAGTAATCTGAACTTTTTCTAACTCACAAAATTGTCCAGCCTCTATTCTTGACCTCGTTCCAAAGTCAGTTCTCCATTTTTAGGCATTTGTTACAGTACCATCCCATTTCATGACACCAAAATCTTTTATTTGTTGGGGTTCTCCAGAAATTTTGGGGTTCACAGGATGCTTGTTTACTTATGTATTTACTGACTTGCTATAAGGAAGTGGCTCATGCAATTGTAGAGGCTCACAAGTCTCAATATTTGCAGTAGGCAAACTGGAGACTTAGGAGAGCAAATGGTGTTGTTTAGGCCAAATGCTGGCAGGCTCAAGACCAAGATACAGTCAATGTTTCAGTTCAAGTACAAAAGCAGGAATGAATCGATGTCCTAGCTCAAGGCAATCAGGCAGGAGGAGTTTCCTCTATCTTCAGGCGTATAAGCATTTGTGTTCTATTCAGTCCCTCAACATGAGATCCACCCCCATTGGGGAGGAAAAACTGCTTCACTCAGTCTACTGATTCACATGTCAATCTCTTCCAGAAACACCATACATTTGGACCCAGCCACTCCATGGCCCAGTTAAGCTGATACATAAAATTAACCATCATAGGTAACTCCCATTTTATTTCCATAATTTGTTCAGATTGAAAGAATGAATTTATTTTATATTTCATTAATTTCTCCAACATTCATGAGTTAGTATTATGTGCAGAGGTGTATGTTTTCCTATATTCTACATACAATTCTGCCTCTCAGAGAAAGCCTTTATTTCTTTCATTTATCATTTTAGTAAATGAAAGGATAATTACTTTATCTTTTCCTTTGAAAGAAACGTTGAAAAAATATGACTGTGTGTTCTGCTCACCAACGTGTTCCAACCTTTTGGGCTTACAAATAGGTGATTTATTCTTTCACAAGTATTGAGGCTGGCATTCTTGGGAACAGACCTAGATGAAAACCCTACAGTGCAAGATATTTTTGTTTAAAAAGTCATTTAATCACATATAAACATAGACATGTGCCGAAGGGAAGGGAATGAGAGCTGAAATCGCCAATCAAGTCAAATCATCTGAGGGCCCTGCCTCAGCCTTGAAGCTGTCTAGAGGAAGACATGTTTCCAGAGGCTGTTTAATCTAGAATGTAGAAACCAACAACAACAACAAAAAATGTTGACCAAACTAGCTTCCTTCCAGAAGAAGTAAAAGGTAGGAGTTGTACTAACTCAGTAGCTTCTTGCTGCTAGTTAGATGTGGATAGAAGAGAATCACAATAAAGAGCCCTGTTTTCTAATGACCTTGAAATTGTCTTGGTAATATACTCTGGCCTTTCCAGGAATGTGCTTTAGTCTAACCTACTTCATTGATGTATATTTTGGAGCCCATTCCACAGTATAAAAAACTTAGAACAAATGACAGAATCATTGAATATTTACTAAAAATTTACCTATAGATAAAAGGGAATTTAGTAAATACAATCTGAACATCCACAAGCCTTCAAAAGTGTTCACTCAAAAACCTATCATGAAAATTGAGTCACAATATGACTAATCCTACAGTCACCTGGTGACTGGGAGAGAATTTGATATATCAAGAACAGAAAAATGCCTTGGGTAGGAATAAATGGGCACCTAAATGGATGATAGATTTTTAACCAGGAGAAAAGATCAGTACACAACTGTCTCATGTAATAAATATTTATCAGGGAAGAATGTCAAGGGTTGATGATTACATTACTGTCTTTGATGTAGTGAAAACAACCAAATTAATGAAGATTACGTAGAGATTTGACTTAATCTAATGAATGGGGATAAAATTGCAGGTAAGTTTATTGTGAATAAGCACAAAAGTACTACAACTATAGATATAACAGGATAGGCATTGAACTATCTTTTACAGCACAAGGAAAAGTTTTGGAAAGCTGTGTAGTACACTATCAAAGCATGATATTTAAAGCTTTTTCAGCCATAAGCAGCAAGTACATGGATAGAAAAAATATTTTTTAAAAAATGACAATTTGAGGTGGTGCTTTTAAAACCCAGAAAAAACATTGAGTATTATCAAAACTGTCAATCCCAAGGATACCTTTTAACATTTATTGTGTTTATAAAAGTTCAATTTAATACATATGGAGTTCTATAATATATTGCAATGTGACAAGCTTAGTAATCAGACTAAACCTTCCTTTGAAAATATTTCAAAATGCTTACAAAACACTGAAGAGCTAGCAAGATAGTGAACAGGAGCAAAACCCCAGAATTAAATAAAATATTAGTCACTTTTGCCCTGAGGACACTTACCAATCTTTGGGAAGTTGTGTTCTGATATTGATGATCTGTAGGGATGGAGGTCAGAAATCAAAGCCCAAGTCCAGTCCAAGGTGGAGAGTCTAAAAGCAGCCCCTCCCTTTAGGGAAACAGAGTAGATGAGGCCCATCACATTCTCATTCAGTTGCTATACCCACAACCCTGCTCTTAATTTGCTGCACAAAATCATATCACCTGACTGGTCCCTAAACCCCAAGCCAAGAATCTAAAGTCTTAAGACACAGTATAATGGTTAAAAGTTATTCTTTGCTTGATGCTAGAGCCAGATTGTCTGCCTTTAAATGCTGATTCATCACTTGACCTTGGTCCAGTCACTTAAACTCTCTGTGCCATTATACTCTCAATAATGTATTTAATAATAATCATGTCTCATAAGGATCAGATAAATTAAAGCACTTAAGGCAGGGTCTGGCACATAGTAAGCTATATAGAAAAATACATAAAATTTATTTAAGAACAAATCAATTAAAGATGACAGGATAGTTAGGTGATTGGTAAGGGCAGGTCAAGGCTTTTGTGGTGCTTGAAGGGTTGTTCTTGACCACAGTCAGATTATAGGAAAGAAGTTCATTTAGTAGAATTGGTTAAATTACATATCTATATGTCTGCACTTTTCTTTATGTGGTTGTATCTTAATTTTAAAATGGAGTAAATCCGCCAAAGCTGGTTTACCTCAGTGGTTAGAGCTTCAGCCTGTGGACTGAAAGGTCCCAGGTTTGATTCCAGTCAAGGGCATGTACCTTAGTTGCAGGCACATCCCCAGTAGGGGGAGTGCAGGAGGCAGCTGACTGATGTCTCTCTCTCATCGATGTTTCTAACTCTATCCCTCTCCCTTCCTCTCTGTAAAAAAATCAATACAATATATTTAAAATAAGTAAAATAAAATAAAATGGAATAAATTTTATAGAAGTTTTTCTCAAATAGTATGTTCTAAGCTTCCCTTTACACTCTTTAAAATTATTAATTATTGCAAGTAGCTTTTGTTCATTGGGTATTTTTTAATCAATAAGTATGGTCTTAAAAGTGAAACTGAGGATTTAAAAATATTTATTAATTTACAAATAACAATAAGCCCATAAATAGCATAGTTTGATAAAAATTTTGTCATATATTACAAAACAAAAAATAGAAGGGAGTGGCATTTAAAAATATTTTTAGCAAATCACTTTAATATCTGACTTAATAAAAGCCAGTAGAATTCTCAAATCTTTAGTATTCAATGTGTTGCAATATGTTGTTTGAGTTAAAGTATAAGAAAAAAATTCAACCTTGTCAAAGTATGCATTTAGAAATAAAAATAATATTTAATGGTCTTTTCAGATAATTGTGAATATTTTTAATACAATATCAAAAGTTGTTAAGTGGTACTTTCTAAAAGTTTGGTGACATTGTAGGATAAAACAATGCTATCTATAAAATTTCGTAGTCTATTACATTACTATTTATGAATTTAATTTAGACTTTAAATGGATCTTCTATGAAAACTCAAATTGTTTCACTGAGTCAGGCAGCTTTTCCACATGTTAATAAATCTTATCAAACAATATGTTAAAAATCTCATTCATTACTATACCCGCTGATCTCATTAGGAACTTTTTAATATTGGAAAATTGTCAGACTAAAAGTGGCAGATATAAGTTTTCAAAATTCTAATTTTTGTATGAAAGACATAATTTTATAATCGTCAACCAAGAATTATAATTATTTTATTAGAACTGACAATCTGATTTCATTAATTTTTAAGATAAATGTGTGAAATACCCAAAACTGAGTAACAAGAGCTAGTGTGTCAGTTGTTCCTTCAAGGAAAAAAAAAAGCAGCTAGTTCAGCTTGCAACCAAAACAATCTTGTAAGTATCCTAATATACAAAAACCCTGGGTCTGTCACAAGCCAACAACCAGAGGCTCGACCTAACACCCAGACTGTGCGTGCAGCAGGCTTTGGTAGATAGGGACTTATGGCAGTGGAGACAGGGACAGGGGAAGTGGGGCAGGCACTTAAACTCACTCACAACTGCATACATGCATAGACACACACAGTGCCCACAAGCTCACAGCCTTTTCTCCCTTTCTTTCCCTCCCTCCCAGCTTGTTCTCAGAGCCTCTCTCAGAATGAGGAAACAAAACAGACTGGGCCTAAAGAGGCCTGGATGAAGGGGAGGGCTGACAGAGGTTGAAGTGGCCCCCATTGGCCCTACCTCTTCCTAGCTGAGAAAGAGGAAGAGGAGACAGAGAGGCAGGGAGGCCTGGAGGACTGCTGAGAAAAATGAAGAGAGACAGAGACTAAGCGAGATCAAGCCAGCAGGAGAGAGCAGTTGGGAGTGAGATTAGGCCAGCAGGGAAGGGCAGTTAGGGGCAATCAGACAGGCAGACAGATGCAGTTGAGGGCAATCAGGCAGGCAGAGAGGTTAGGGGCCATCAGTCAGGGAGACAGAGGGGTTAGGAGCAATCAGGCAGGCAGGCAGAGGCAGTTAGGGGTGATCAGGCAGGCAGGCAGGTGAGGGATTGGAACCAGCAGTTACAGATTGAGAGAGGGATGTCCAACTGCCAGTTTAGGCCCTGTGAGATCGGGCCTAAACTTCCATCTGTATATCCCCCAAGAGGTCCCTAATTGGAGAGGGTGTAAGCTGGGCTGATGGGAACCCCTCCCGCCCACCCATGCATGAATTTCATGCACCGGTTCTCTAGTCTATATATATAAAAGCCTAAGTGACTGTTCGACCAGTAGCTATGATGCACACTGGCCTGCAGGGATTGGGCTGAATCCATGCACCAGGCCTCTAATATCCCCCAAGGGGTCCCAGATTGTGAGAGGGTGCAGACCAGGCTGAGGGACCCCACTGGTGCACGAATCTGTGCCCTCTAGTTTTTTATATTTTGGTACACTTTCCATATTTTCATATCAAATATTAAAAAACATGTACTCAAGGATTAGGATTTAGAAAATAATATTTTAGCCATTTTATCTAAGACTTCCTAAGAGAAACTGACTTTTCCCTTTTCTTACTGCAAATGAGTGGTTTGGGAATAAAGAAGTGCATTGGCTTTTCACCCAATGGTCTATGGTTTCAGTCAGAGATGAGATGCAGACCAGAAATGCTCTAGCCAGTTGGAAAGTCTTATGTCCTTCGGGCTGTAGGACATTCAAACCCCCATTACAACACTGTGAAACCAGATGAATCAGTATTGTGAGTCTTTCTTGTTAAACACACCAGCAAATATCCACCTTGAAATATACATTTTGTGTATATTTCTAAAAGAAACATTTGGCCCAATTTAAATAGAAATTATACCTCTACTACAATATTACAAGCATTAATCTGGGCAGTCCTGCCTACATACTTGAACTGTCCTTGAACCAAAACATCCATTAATTTATATATTTTAATTTTCTGAATACTTTGACAACAGGATCACTAAAAATGGGCTACAAAGTTCAAAGAAAAAAATACATTTAACATATTTTTAACTTGGGTATTTCATTTTGAGAAATTTAAATAATCTATAAACTGCTGTTGAACCCTTTACCCGCCACACGTGTGCGCCACACACACACATACACATACACACACACACACACACACACACACACACACACACACACGTTTCAGATGTAATTTTGTAAAAATAAAACTACCTTCAGCCAGATTAGATAATGTATGAAAGGATGTGTGATAAATACTGGAGTATTTGTGCTGGTTTGGCATTGATAGGGATGTGAGGATCTGCATGTACCGGAGCCAGAATGGAGAGGAGGAGTAGGGGTTGGTTTATTTGTTGAGGTCACTGTCATTCATACTAATAAGATTTGAATAGAGAGCATTTTATAGGCATTTCCTATGGGGAAAAAGAAAGTCCAGTAAAAATACTTTTAACCAGTTACCACAGTTTTATACATTGTAAAAAATAAATAAATAAATAAAATGGAATCTTAAAGAGCATGAACTTTGGGATCTCTATCAGTTTCCTAATGCTGTGCAACAAATTATCACAAACTTAGAGGCTTAACACAACACTCATTTATTAGTTAACAGTTCTGTACAACACAAGTCCTGGCATAGTGTGACTATTACACACCAAAATCCACTTAGTTAGCTAAGGCAGGCATAGCAAAATGGCCCAGATTAGGTACCTCTGACACACTCAGTTAGGTTGTTGGACAAATGCAGTTCCTTGCAGCAGTAGAATTGATGTCCCCATTTTTAACTTTTTTTTTTATTGGCTATTAGCTGGGGACCATTCTCAGCTCTTAGAGGCCACCCGTGTTCCTGGCCATGTAGCCAGCAATGAAGAAACTTCCTGGCATCCAGTTCCTTTCACGTTTCAAAATCTGTCACCAGGAAAAGCCCCATATCTTTCCAGTGCTCACCAGCAAGGGGACTTCAGTTTTCTTGTGTGGGCCTTCCATGGGTGCCAGCTTTGGTCCTTAGTCTTTGCTTATTTTCTAGCAACGAGAAAACTGCAGCTCTCAGTTACTCAAGAAAGCATGCCCCAGGTTTCACTGCCAGCTGCACTTCCTTCACCGAATTACAATTCATGTCACGGCCATGGGTGGGCATTTTTCAATGTTTGTGGTGCAAAATACGACTGACTTCTTACTTCGGGAGAGAGTTTGAATAAATGCCTTGTTTGTAAAAAAAAAAAACACACATGCAGTAACAAAGTTAATACTTCCTCTGGCACAACCAATGCTTGTAACATTAAGGTTTAATCACTTTACACCCAATATAGTGTAGGTTGTGTTCATTTTTCTTGACAGCTACAATTACAATAGAATGAATAGAAAGGATAGGGGAAGGAGCATAACTATGCCGAAGGTCTAGCATCTTTTCCTGAAGGAGTTATGGGGGTGGGGAGGAGGTGTCTCAGTGGTTCTGACTCTCTTTCATCAGATGATTTATTCCTAGGCTTTAATCCTGCCTGCTCCTTTCACACGCAACAACAAATCCCAAGTATCTGCTGTGCAGCTACATGTGAAGCAAAGGAATTCATCTGAAAAGTGGCAGCCGTTCTGAGGAAGAAGAGACAGAAGGCAGGGTTAGCGGTGGGGTGGGAATAGTGGGCACTGGAGGGCACCAGCTTTGACATACACACACACACACACACACACACACACACAGTGTTGTGATAGCATCCTTCTGAGGAGCCTCTTTTTATTTGAATTTTTAAAACTTTCTTGTTTTTTATTTTCTGCCTGTCTCTCAAACAGCCTGCCTGGGATTTAACAGAATGCATGCATTTTGTTCCCCACCTAACCCCAATGCCTATGCCCAGCAGACTGAAGGAAGCAGCTAGAGCCTGGGATGCTGGAGTTTGAGCATGGAAGAAGGGCCGACCTGGGCTGTGCCTGGAGAGTGATGGTGGACGTGAATTGGTAGAATAAAAGACCTGAGAAGGAACATCCGGCTCTTTATCTGGACTGAAAGTTCCTCGAATGGAAATACTATTCTCCTCCATTTACTCAAAAGCTAAAAATATTACTTCAAAATGAACTCATTAGATGATGTGTGATAGTGAGATTTTTTATGTCTTAGTGATAATGATGTTGGGAGAGGTGGCAATATTTATGGTAGGAAGCCAGAGCTGGAGGAAGAAAAAGGGAAGATCTTGTCGCACAAGAGGGTCTGCTTAGCTATGACCCTGAGTCAAGAGAGCATTTCAGGTAAAATATTTTGTTTTGTGGACAGAAGATGAAAGACACAGGAGTTATACATAGTCTTCTATAAATGGGTGAGTAGTATTCAGTCTAAACCAGGAGGATCTAATGAATGTCTGCTATGTATCGGAAGATTCCCAAGCGCTGCCACATTTAACCCCCTACCTTACCCAGGTCCTAGGTATTTTATATCAATTTTTCACTTGAAACTGAATTCTAGGGATGTTGGCCTTTCTTGGGGGAAGGCTATAAAATAAGAGGCTGGAGTTTGCAGCCTGGTCTTCTTCTCAGAGGAGCTCACCCCACTGTTTCACAGTGGCTGACACTCGCCCTAATGGAACATGATTGACAGCTCACTCTGATGATGGTGAGCCCAAGCAGTGTCTTTAAGACAGAAATCCCAATCCTTTCTAAATAGCAATATCATCTTCTGCCAGCTGTGTGCATCTGTGCACACACTTTCTCAGTGCTTTCCTGCCCTGAGCTACAGCTATCCTTCCTTGGCACGGACGGGCAGGGCAGCCTGCAGCAAAGACTAGTTGGACATGGCTCTTGGTTTCTCTGTTCCCAGAGCTGGAAGGACTTGTGGCCTCTGGGAAATGCTGCTCTTCAACTAAACCAGAAAGATTGTTGTCTGCCGTTTCTTTGACACTCAGTTAAGGAAATGCCACTGATCCCCTTGGAGATTCATCCTGGTCAATCAGAAAGTTTTCCCTCAAATGATACCAGCAGTAAAAATAGAAAGAATAATTATTTATCCTTAACATAGGGATTCCAGATGGCAGTCTGGCCTTTCATCTCGACTAACGGGAAATGGCAAAGACAAAATTCAGGAGATGGGAAATAGGAGAGCACTGCCTGTGGGTGCTTCAGCTTAGCTTTTAAAATTTTTTTTAAGAGGTTGGTGTGTGTGTGTGTGTGTGTGTGTGTGTGTGTGTGTGTGGTTTTTTTAAAATTGATTTCAGAGAGGAAGGAAGAGGGAGAGGGAGATAGAAACATCAATGATGAGAGATAATCATTGATTGGCTGTCTTCTGCAAGCCCCCTACTGGTGACTGAGCCCGCAACCCAGGCATGTGCCCTGAAAAGGAATCAAACCGTGGCCTCCTGATTCATAGGTCAACACTCAACCACTGAGCACTCTGGCTGGGCCAGCTTAGCATTTTGATGGCTTTCAAGATGACTAACAAGCAAAGCTGAGCTCCCCTCTTTGATGGTGGACTATGGTTTTACTTTCAGGATGTTGATAGCTGCTCCCAGATCCCTTCAGCACATGGATGGCAAATGCATCTCATCACACAAGAATAAAGCAAATAAAATTGCTTCCAATTATTTTTGGATGAACACTATGGGAGGCCACTGAAAAACAGAAGCCAGATTTCACACATATTTAATTTTCAAAAAACAACATTTAAATCGTATTAAACTTTTCCACATATTGGCTTAAAATTCATAATGCTTTGATTCAAAATACCACTTTAAAACTTAATTATAAATACATAATTATTAGAGGAAATGTATTTTTCAGACTTTCTTGGGTTTTAATAGCAGATAAGTAGTTAATGGACAGAACTTTTGACCAGTAGTCAGTAGACCTGTGATGTCACTATTGGCCATGGAATTAACCAAAAAGAATTTGTCTCTGCATTGCCCCAGGTGCTAACACCTGGCTAGAGTCATTCTGACTCCTGAGAACTCTTGAGCACTAATTGTATGTTCCCTATTTTGTTAGAAATCTTATGAGGTAACAGCTGAGGCTGTGACATCAAACAAGGCCAAAGTCAAACCACTTATTCACTGCATCTATTTGAGCAAGTGATTTTACCTCCCTGACCTTCATTTTCCTCTTCTATTAAATTGAGATAACTAATAAAAAGCACTTCTTAAGATCATCATGAGGAATTTATTAACCAATGCATGTAATATAATATGTGCTATTGTTATTATTATTTTCTCTTAATTAATTCCTTCTGCCAGAAAGTTAATTCTCATACTTGTTATAATCTCACCCACTGAAATTTCACCCATTAGCCAATGTCCTCGCTCAAGTATGTTTTCTCTGTGGTGACTTCTCTAACTCCTATAGCTCTCAGTGAATGTCCCATAATATCCAATCCTAGGCCACTTCTTTTGTATGCCTAGGGTAGTATTGTCACTTTCTGCTTTGTACTATAGTTTTTGTTGTTTCTTAACCCAATCTGATCATCCTAATTGGAATGATAGCCTCTAGAGGGCAGGAAGCAGAATGTTTCTTTCTTTAAATTCTTCTTGAATAAATATACATACATTCTAGAATAGTCCCATTTGTTTTATGTATTAATTTGTTGAATTCAAGCAGAAAGTTTTTTTTAATTTAGTACTTCTTTCAATTTCAGCATTTATATATTTCAATTTAGTAATTTTTCATCCTAAAGTTACAATGTAATAGTTGAAATCAGAATGAAAAAAATATGTTGTGGAAAAGTCTGGTTCTTTTACTTTGACAGGACACTGCCACTATCGACCTGGGCATGCCTGTGAACAGACATAGTTCCTTCCAGAGCTGGGTGGTGATGCTTCTAACATGACTGGCAATATAGTCATGACCTTCAAGCAGCCATTTCAACCTGACCCAGGTGGCTCAGTGGTTGGGCATTGACTTATGGATCAGGAGGTGACGGTTCAATTCCCAGTCAGGGCACATGCCTGGGAGGAGGCATGCAAGAGACAGCCAATCAATGATTCTCTCTCATTGGTGTTTCTATATCTCTCTCACCCACCTCTTCCTCTCTGAAATCATTAAAAATCTATTTAAAAAATAAGCCATTTCACTTTTTCTCTCGGAGTTCTCACTTGTGAAATGGGTGGGAGGATATGATCAGATGTTCTTTTCAAAGACTTTCTTTCTTGAAAAAAAACAACAATCTAGTTTGCCCTTTTACCATGAGAGCTTTGAAGTTGGTGACCTTGAGGTTTCCTTTCTCTGCTGTGGTATTTTGCTACCTTCTCTTTCCTAGACTACAGAGAGTCCCAGTAAAAATAACCAAAATAAATTTCTCTGTCAAGACATTTACTATTCAACTTTCCCCACTACTTCTGAGAGCTGTCTTGGAGGTTCTAATATGCATTCATAAACAAGAGTCTCTCTGCTCCCTAAGGATTCCATCACCGTTTTTCTTTATCCTAGTCACGTCTTCAGTTGCTTCTACTTCTCATAAAACTACCTGTGATGTTGAAGCCTCACTGTGTTTGGAACAGGATTTCTGTTTTGGCTTTCTCATCTTTTAAATTAACTACACTTTATCATCTTTAAAACAAATGACATATTCTCCAATGCTCTTAATGCAAAACTAGAGCTGCCTCTATCTTAAGATAAACATATTTTAGGCCACCAAAAGACACTGCTATTCCATAATGATAAGATAATATACAATACTGTGAGATGTAGGTAAAAATAACCTATAATAATAAAAGCATAATATGTTAATTAGACAGACGTCCTTCTGAATGACCTTCCGGTTAAAGCCAGGGCTTCGAGGAAAGCCTGGGTCCTGAGTGTCTGCGGATGACTGGAGGGAAGTCCAAGTCCCAGGTGACAGAGGGAAGCAGGTGCCAGCAGCCAGCTGGAGGAAGACCAACTCTTGCACAAATTTCATGCATTGGGCCTCCAGTGTTAATATAAAAGTTTATCAAAAGTAATTCTTGTTAAATATCCCCAATCCAACCAGGATTGAAGTGAATTGGTCAGTCACCACAATTTGAATGATCCCAGTAATTTTCATGAATTACCAGCACTTAGTATAATTATTGGAAGGATGACATCAACATGTCTAGGC
>PVJN01037567.1:0-20832 GCA_004026805.1 Lasiurus borealis | reverse complement strand
GAGAACCCCAGAGGGGAGGCGGGAGGGAGGGAGGGAGGGAGGGAAAGAGGGAGGGAGGGAGGGAAAGACGGGGCGAGGGAAGGGGAGGGGGCATGGCTGCGGGGGGCGGGGGGAGCTCGGGGGCGGGGAAGGAAACTGCTGGAGCAACAACCCGGAGCGACCTCAATAACTTTCAATTTCAAGAGGGAGAGAGGGAGCTGGAAAAGTACAGGCGCGGCGCTTTGGCAGAGGCGCGGCAAGAGGCGCCTAAGGGGTCCCGGGTCGGCGGCGGAGCATCTCTGGGCACGGCCGCGCCGGCGGGAGAACGGGGGGCCGGGGCAGTTGGGGAGGCGCTGCGTGCGTCGCAGGGCCCGGCACCGGGCGGCTTTCGCGGGGAGATGGGGGGACACGCGCGCGGCCCGCCCGGGCGTGTGGAGGCCGCAGGTCCCGGAGGCGAGAGACCCCCGCGTCCCGCTCCCGAGTCCCGCCGATCTGCGCGGCCACGGAGGGGCGCGCCCCGCTCTCCCCGGCCGAGCGCTCTGGCTCGGGCGCCCGCACCCCCAGCGCGGCGCGCAGAGACCCGGCTCCGGGCAGCTCCCTCCTGGACCGCCTGGCCGGTGGCTGGCTGGAGGGGTGCTGGCTGCGGACAGCTTCCCGGCTTTTTGTTTGTTTGTTTGTTTGTTTGTTTGTTGTTTTGTTGTTGTTGTGATGGTCGTTTTTAAAGCCTCTGCTCGGTGGCTCTCCTCCCTTTCCCTCCATAAAAAAAAGTGGCAGCCGTGAGGCGCAGGGCGGGTGGTCTGGACTCGGGAGCTCAGTGGCGGCGGGAGGTCACCGCGGCCACGGGTGATACCTGACCCGGCGGGGAGGACCCAGCGGTGGGCGCGCTCCGGAGAGTCCCCCTTGGAAATCCCATGACGCCGCGGTTTTCTTCCAAACTGAGCCTGGCCGCGCGGCCGGCCGGGAGGGCTGATTCCTCCGCCCCTCGTGGTCACTCGCCCTCGCTGGGCGCGCTCTCGTCCTCGGTCTCTCCATCCTCGGGGGGAGAAGATCTGTGGGTGCCATTGGGTGTCTCATCTGGGGGACTGGGTATGGCATTTGGAAAGATTTCTCCTGGCATTGGGGGAGGACGGGAGGGTCTATGACTTCCTTCTATTCCCAGCGGAGGCAGGGACCCCAAGACAGCGGAGAAGGAGGTTCCTGGGTGGCCAGCGGTGGGTGAGTCCAGAGCTAGCACTTGGGAGCGGAGTACACGCTGGCTGTCATTCGTCAGCGGCCAGCTTCCCACCTCCTTCCTGCGGCAGCACAAGTTGATGAGCGTCCAGCGGTGACTGAAGAAGCGTTTAGTTGAAAGTAACCAGCCCCCCAGGGGATTTTAACACAGACCTGTCCTAGGTATTGTAAGGGAATAGCTGCAGGACCACACTGGGGCTTACAGGTTTACACAGCCCCCCAAACGCCTGAGACGTCACTGTCAAAAGATCCTTGACTCATAGACACCTTGTTAATATTTGTGCCCAATAATATAGGTTTAGAAAATAGCTGAAGCCTTAGAACAGCGGTTCTCAACCTGTGGGTCTCGACCCCTTTGGGGGTTGAACAACCTTTTCACAGGGGTCACCTAAGACTATTGGAAAACACCTATTTCCCATGGTCTTAGGAACCAACACACCCGCTCCTCGGTGTAGCAAAATGTAGCAATGTAGTTGACTGTTGTCATATTAAGACTGTTACCCATGCTACACCACGATTCAAGACAAAATTTCATTTATTTGTCATTAAAAATAAATATTTCACAACATATAATTACATATTGTTTTTGTGATTAATCACTATGCTTTACTTAAGTTCAATTTGTAACAAGGAAAATGCATCCTGCATATCAGATATTTACATTACAGTTCATAACAGTAGCAAAATTATAGCTATGAAGTGGCAATGAAAATAATTTTATGGTTGGGGGTCACCACAACATGAGCAACTGTCTTAAAGGGTCAAGGCATTAGGAAGGTTGAGAACCACTGCCTTAGAGGAAAGTGAGTGAGATTTGCATTCCTTTTTCTTTCCCCCATTTGTGACTCCTCTTCCTAGATTGCCTTCAATTTACATGTTGATAAATGAGAGGAGAGAAAAAAAAAAAAAAGATTATAGCCCCTACCCACCCCTTTTTGCAAGTTTGCAATGCTTCACATTGTTGTATGTCTCTGAGGTCTTTAGTGGTGGAGCTGTTAAACATCCCCAAAGTGAGGGTTGGGGAGATGAGATGGCCTAGGCAGAAAAGGAGAGAATCATAAAATAGGAATTCTTGCCAAGTGGCTGAAAATTAGAAACGGAGAGAGACTGGCCTTTCCATGCTAATTCCTTAATTTAATATAATTTCTTACTGGGAGCACTTGTATTGAAATTTCAAAGGTAGGAATAGTGTTGTTTTTTTTTTTTTTGACTGTATTTTATGAGGAAGACAACCACCACAACAATCCTATCAAGATTATGATTTTTGGCTTGTTTTTTAAGACGTCCCATTTGAATATTTCTCTTTCTGGGGTGGAACTGCATTTTGTGTGCAACACACACACACACACACACACACACACACTCAAAAGCGCACACACATTCTCCTCCTTTTTCAGTTGCATAATACCCACTTGCAAATGACCGGGCGTATCACTTAGAACCAGAAAAGTTACAAATAACAGGACAATTCCAATAATGATTACCCATAAAAATAAGCTGCTTTATTTTTTTTCTGTGCCGGTCACACTCAGCTCTGCCTTCCTTCTCGCTTAATACCGCAGATCCTTATGAATATCTGTCCCATAAAAGGTGGGGGGGATTTAAAAACTGTGGGAGGCTCCCTTTCAAAAGGACTCCAGAGAAGGCCATTCTAATCCAGGATACTTGAACCGGATGGGATGAGATTGCAAAAGGGATGTAAAAAGGCAATTTGGTGAAACAACTTCAGGGAAATAAACACGAAGAAAGACATTTACTTTCCACTGTGTGTTGTGCAGACATATGTTAGTTTGGGAGAGAACAGCAATGGCAGTCTAAATAAATAAACAAGCGAAGTGAGAAGCTGAGGCTCTTGAGCCATCCCAGCAAAGAAGCACTCAGTGCGGTGGGCAGGAAAAGCTTGTCAAGGAATAGCGCTGTTCTGGGGAAACATAAGGAAAACATTAAATAAACGGCGAGCGTACTCTTTCTCTCTTGACGCTGTGCTTTAGAACTTTTTCCTGATCCATGTTAGCGTACTATTAAATGTGTGTTTACTTGCCTGGCTGAGTCTCACATTCCCTTAACTGTCCTAGCAGCTTATGGAAAGCATGCCCCGGCTTATTTTGTACAACACAGTACCCCCTCCCATTTTTTTTTCTTTTTTTTTTTTTAAATCAAGAAAGCAGCACTCACAGAAGCCTGCGCCTGCCAATGGTTTCCAGGGCCCAAGCCTAAAAAGCAAGTTAAACACGATAGGCTCAGCCTAGAAGTCAAGGTTTGCTTGTTATTTTTCTCCAGAAAACGCTCAGGTTCCAAGGGGTTTGGATAACCAGGAGTTTAAAGAGCTTCGAGCTAGAAGAATAGAATCGTGGTGGGTTTTTTTGGATTGGACCAGGTTAGTGGATTGAACGCATCCAGAGGAGTCTGTAACACTTCTCATCCCTCCTTTTCCACCTCCCCCCACCAGGCAGTGACAAACAGTAACGGGTTATTTTTGTCCTCTGCTGCAGTGGCACTCCAAGAAGAGAAAATGATTGTCATATTGTTGCATCCATACTGCAAGTATGTGTCAGGGGGGGTGCGCTCCAGAAAGAGAGAGCGAGCCCCGCCGTTTGGAATGGGCTAGAACTAGTAGTGATGAGAGATGTTTGGCAAAGTTGGGGCTGACATCAGTCATTCGACCACAGAACTGACATGCAGATCCTGAAAGCGCTCCACTCTCCAGTTCCTCAGATCTGGAGGCATCTGAGTCAGTCGAGCAGGGTGCTGCTGGCGGGGGCTGTGTCACTGAGGCAGTTCGAAGTCACCCCTGAAACACAGAGCAGGCGGCGGTGTGTTTGAAAGCCATGGAAGCTGGTAGAGGAAGGACAACTGCTATTTGTAGAGAGAGAAATCAAGGAGACAGAATTATGACAGCAATTTTAAAAAAATGATTAAATGGTTATATATCATTAAGAAAACAAGAAAATTAGGACCCGTGATAGATTACTTTCTGTCAACAAGGAAGTGTGCTCTCTTTCTCCCAGATGAGGTTATGGGATGCTTATAAAGTTGTGGTGAGCACTGTCTGGCGTGCCTATTTTAAATAACTTCTTTTTCATAAATCAATTCATTGCCGGGTTCATTTAAAGCGTGAACATCCTATAATGTTGACTATCAAAAATGAATATCTCAGAAACTTTTGTTTGATTATAGATCTTTAATATAAAGTTCTGGACTGCATTAAGAAAGGATCTAGTCTAGCAATCTGGGGATCAAGTTGAATTTCAGGTTTCTTCATTTGAAAAATGAAGGAAGGAATTCAACTAAGTGATCTCCAAATATCCATTTAGCTCTAAAAAAATACTGGCAATATCTCCAAAAAAAAAGAAAGACAGACTTGTAATTGCAAATGTCAAAGCTATTTCTAGCTATGTGACATCACAGCTTTCACTTACGGAATTGTGTTGAATTGAATAGGTTCAGACTTAGAAATCTGCTCGCAAAGTCGTTGATTTTCCAGAAATGTCTAACCCATGAAAGGGATCCTAGATGATTCTGCCTCAACAAAAATAGGTCTAGAACGACTTTAATCTTTTTAGATGTCTTTAAGCTTTGGGATAAGGAAGAACAAATTTCACATCTCAGCTTCTGGGCAGACCCCTAGGGGAGTAGGGAAAAAGACGTTTGCACCCCCTGGAGGTACCAGTCAATCTCCATTTGTTATCAGGAATCACAGGTGAGTAAGGAAGATGGATTTCATTGAGTGAGAACTTTTTTTCCATTGGGTGTTACTCCTTTCTTTTTCTGATCTATATCTCTGGATGAGGATCTATATCCATCTTTCTTTTGTCCCAGGAAACTCTTCAGAAAAATCAACAGTGAAGGTCCAGTGGCTATGGCCACAGCTTTGGGTTGAAAGATTACTAATAAAGACATAAAAACACTATACGACGCAGAGTGCCGAGCTAGGTGTGGGATAATTCTAAAGAGTAATTCTTTTGCAGTTGCTTTTGGACGGCTTATTTCCAAACAACCTGGAAACACATTGTTTCACAACCACGAAGCCAGAAAGCTAAAGTCCCTTGCCCAAGCTTATGTAGAAACTATGACCTAGCTCTCAGCCAGGTCTTAGTAACACTGCTCTCCTGCCTCTTCAGACTTCAGAGCTAGGTTGTGGGCTAAGCCCAACTGAGTAACTAACATCAGAATGGCAAGGAGCAGAGCAAAGTTCATGTTCAAAGTGGTAACCAGGCACCAGACACAAGGCGATACACGGGCAGAGAAGGGACAGTGCCGTAAGGATACAGCAGTAGCAGAAGATGCCAGTGATTTTAAGGCTGTTTTGACTAAGTCACTTTTGGTTTATTTGTTTATTCCTGCGAGGTCTCAAACCAGTCATGCGCAGTGGACAGGTGAGTAAGGGCACCTTATTGGATAGTGAGAGGTGGCCGGTAAGGTAATTCCGTCACCATCTATTCATCCCACAAGTGTTTGCTGGTGGTGCCTACCCTGGGTGATTCCAGGCTAGACAAAGAAGCAGGGTTTAACGCAGGGCTTCTAAGAGAAGACTATTAAAGAAAGGACATTACAGGTTGTATTGGTGTTGCGGTTAAAGGCAATGTTATACCCCTCGCTAGTTTTGCTCAGTGGATAGAGAGACAGCCTGCATACTGAAGGGTCCCGGGTTTGATTTCTGTCAAGGGCACATACCTGGGTTGCAGGTTCACTCTCCAGCAGGGGGCGTGCACGAAGCAGCTGATCAATGATTCTCAGCAGTAATGTTTCTATCTCTTTCCCCATCTCCCTTCCTTTGGAAATTTTACATATATATATATACACACATATATATATGTATATATACACATATATATACATATATATACATACACACACACATACATACAACACACACACACACACACAATATATGGCAATGTTATATTTTGTGACAGAAAAACAATAGCATGAAGAGGCATATAAGATCATGCTCAAAGATACACTTAGAAAAAAATCCTCTTCAGAGCAGCTGTATTTTACAAACACACACACCTCTCTTCAACTCTATGCTTACCTATCATTTACGGTTTACATTGGTTACTACCGATGCATTTGAGTAGCTACCTTTGGTCAGCTAGTTACTCTTATTTCCACAATAAGTGCACACGTGGCACATACTCTGCTAGGCTCTAGCTCAGTGGTTCTCAACCTTCCTAATGCCGCGACCCTTTAATGCAGTTCCTCATGTGGTGGTGACCCCCAACCATAAAATTATTTCTGTTGCTACTTCATAGCTGTCATTTTGCTACTGTTATGAACTGTAATGTAAATACCTCATATGCAGGATGTATTTTCATTGTTACAAATTGAACATAATTAAAGCATAGGGATTAATCACAAAAACAATATGTAATTATATATTGTGAAATAATTCTTTCTAATTACAAATAAATGAAATTTTGTCTTGAATCGTGGTGTAGCATGGGTAATAGTCTTCATATGACAACAGTAAACTACATTGCTACACTTTGCTACACGGAGGAGCGGTGTGTTGGTTCCTTAGACCATGGGAAATAGGTGTTTTCCGGTGGACTTAGGCGACCCCTGTGAAAGGGTCGTTCAACCCCCAAAGGGGTCGTGACTCACAGGTTGAGAACCGCTGCTCTAGAGAGAGAAGACGATGGAGAGAGACTTCAGTGAGGGAGGAGGGCAGGCAGGCACATACACCATGAAAGCTTCCCCAGATAAACGCTACGTACGTGACAGGGACCGTGTAGTGACTTATCGGAAGGGGAAAGAGGGACAATGCGTGGCCGGGCGGGGTGCAGATAAACTCGGTGTCTAAGATGCACGGCATTTAAAGGACCGACGGTGAGTTTCAGTGCAGATAAGGAAGGATTTCTTCCTTTACCTTCCACTGGTCCCGATTCAGAGGTGGACGGATAAGCGCTTCTGTCTCCTCCTGCGAGGTCAGCGGTCACGGCTGTCTGACCGCTTGCTGCAGGGAGGCAGCCACGCCAGGAGCGGTGTCAGGCCCCCGCCTCCCCCCGCAGTTAATGTGGCTCAGCATTGACCACGTGGGAGTCTTGTTAATGGCTGGGACGTGTGTGGGGCTGTCTCTGTAGGTTAATGATTGGAGCAGTTTACTATAGCTCCGTGGTGGGTGGATTCCTCTCCTGTGAGAAAAAGGAGGTTGTATTTCTCCTCTTTTCTACGAGTATGTAGAGTGGCCAAGGGAATGAGGGCTGGACCGGCTAGCTGGCTAGCTGCTCACGCTCCCCTAGCCCGCGTTCATACTCCATCATCTCCCACGCATTCTAGTATGTATTCCTTCACTACCAGTGTCCTCCCCAGACAGTGTTTTGTGCACCCTGCCTTACCGAAAAAGTACCCCGCTGTGTCTCCACTATCTGGCTGCGGCCCTCCCCCTATTAGACGCTCCCTACTGCGGAACCCAACCTTGATTACTGTCTAAGAGTTAGCTTAGCTTTGCCCTTCTCTCCTTCTTCTTTCACTCCAGATAGTCATTTTGTTCTTATAAATATATTTTGATTTCACATTGTCCTAGGGCAGTGGTTCTCAACCTTCCTAATGCAGTTGCTCACGTTGTGGTGACCCCCAACCATAAAATTATTTCCGTTGCTACTTCATAACTGTAATCTTGCTACTGTTATGACCTGTAATGTAAATATCTGATATGCAGGATGTATTTTCGTTGTTACAAATTCAACATAATTAAAGCATAGTGATTAATCACAAAAACAATATGTAATTATATATTGTGAAATATTTATTTCTAATTACAAATAAATGAAATTCTTGTCTTGAATCGTGGTGTAGCATGGGTAACAGTCTTCATAGGACAACAGTAAACTACATTGCTACACTTTGCTACACCGAGGAGCTGTGTCTTGGTTCCTAAGACCATGGGAAATAGGTATTTTCTGATGGTCTTAGGCGACCCCTGTGAAAGGGTCGTTCGACCCCCAAAGGGGTCATGACCCACAGGTTGAGAACCACTGTCCTAGGGGCATGGCCCAGATGCAGGGGATTTAAGCCATCGTGAGGAATAGGAAAGGTTCCGGCTGCCTGGTGGTCCTGACATTTGGGTTCTAGCTTGTTTGCCACTTTTTCCAGTTTGGCAGGTGGTAGTCTGTATTTGCAGGCAAAATTGCAAAGGACTTTCTTCCCCGGGAGCTTCTATCTATTACGTATTGCTATAAAACAACCCTCTACCCCCCAACCCCCAAACTTAAGGCTTAAAATGTCCCCTATTCTGTTTTGTTTTGTTTGTTTTGACTTTTGACTGGTTGTTCACTTGGTCTTCCCGCCTGTGGCCATGTGGCTGGGCCACTCATATGCTGCATTCAGCTAAGAGGTCACCGGGTCTGCACCCAGCTGAGATGGCAGAGAAGGCAGGCCTCTTTCCGCAGGTGTTATTCATGCCCTGAGACTGGAGCTCTCCAGTTCTAGATGCATGAAAGTGGGTGCTGAAGATCCTTTTGGAAGTCCTACAGTGTTATTCCTAGTACATTCTGCTGGCCTAGCAAGTTATGGCCATCCCAGCTTCCAGGTTTTACCCCAGAGATTCTCTCTTTTGTTATGAGGAGCTACAGAGAATTGTTGGGAATTTAAAAAAATATATTTTATTGATTTTTTTTTTTTTTACAGAGAGGAAGGGAGAAGGATAGAGGATTAGAAACATGGATGAGAGAGAAACATCCATGAGCTGCCTCCTGCACAACCCCCACTGGGGATGTGTCTGCAACCAAGGTACATGCCCTTGACCAGAATGGACCTGGGACCTTTCAGTCCGCAATCCACTGCTCTATCCACTGAGCCAAACTGCTCAGTGCTGTTGGGAATTTTTAATCCACTGCATAAAGTCAAGCTTTTTAACCCTGTGGCCACTCAGCAGACTAACACTGAGTTGAAACAAGAAAGCAATAGAAGTGTGGTACAGACTGTTAAACCTCAGAGGGGAGGATGGGTGGGTGGGAAGAGGTCGACCAAGGAACTGGTATGCGTATCTGCATAACCCATAGACACGGACAATAGGGTGGGGAAGGCCTAGGGTCTCGGGCGGGAAACTGGTGGATTTGGACCTCAGTGTTAATTGAGTCCCTGATTTATGTAAAAATGATACATTAAGTTTGCATGATTTTATGGCGAATTTCCATTATTTGTGATCATAAGAATCAATACTTATTAACATTGTTAAATTATATCAAATATAGTATCTTTCATGTTTTATTAAAAATATATGATATAATAAGTTAGAAATTCAAGGCCAGCCTGACTACTAATAAATAAGTAATAAGTAATAACTTTTAATAGTTAAGTAATACTACTTTTCATCATCACCATTAGAAATTTATTTTAAATGAAGTTACTCCCAAGAAAGTGAATAATGAACAAAGTACTTTAATTAGATTGTTTCCTTCTGAACAGATCCCTGATATTTGGTCAGGGTGAAGGTCTGACCTGTACCGGGCATTTTGAAATGTGAGAGACTTGTGTATAAGGTGGATGCTGAGTAACTATGGGAAGTGGAGAAGGGAGGGCAGAAACAGAAGCTGCAAGAAAAAGCAGCAGCAGCAGAGGAGGTGTGAGTGTTTCAACGATGAACTTAATTTTCCAGGGATGGCCCTGTGAAGCATAAATAAAATGCAAGTTAGACACCCCGGTGCAATCCCTACAATATTGGAGTAGATTGTGTAAGAAATTACGTAATAGGTTGCTATAAAAAGTAATTGAAAATTCCCTGACATAGACTCACCTGAGATTTGGTCTGTCTTAGGAGAAAAGAAGAAAAATTATCCAGAAAGTTCATTCGAAGGCTGAAAGTAGATGAGCACATACTCTCAAACACAAAAAGGTGAGGCAAAATATACTGTACCCATTTTCTCTTCACCCACTTTCTTTTTAAAATTGAAATTGCTGCTATTACTTATACTTGTTACTGAGAATTGTACGAAAGGATTTTTTTTCTGGCATGACAGACGTCTAAATAGTTTGGTGGGGAAACCCTCAGTGACAACATAAATATTTTTTATTAATACTAGTACTTATGCTACATATTAATTTAAAGACTGCCCCGGTAATGAAAAACATTTTGTTTCATTGATAGCCCTGATGTTTAATATTCTACATTGCTCAATTTGAATTTGAACATAACAGTGTTGAAAACGCTAAGCAGATGCGTTTTTTCATTCCCTGAATATTATGTTGCCCTACAGCTACTCTATACATAGAATCAAGGCCATTTATTATTTGAGGGTAAAGGACAGATATCACTTAGACCATAATTTTATTGTTTTCCTTTGAGGAATTGTTTAAATTCCTCATTAGTAATAGTCTTGCCATGGATTTGTTGAGAGATAAGAAATGTCTCAACTCCAAAATTCTCCTTTATATACACAAGCAAAGTTGGCAGTCCAAATATAGAGTTCCATGGAAAGTTACATGAGGAATCAGGATGTAAAAGATAGCCTTGTCAGAGGAAGAAGATTCAGAGAACCCTTCTGGAACGGGAGGGAAGATGGTGGGAGAGCAGGACAAATGAGTCAGAGTCTAGTTTCCTCTGCACAGTGCATCATCCATATCCCTTTTCATATCGTAGGGATAGAGCTATGGTGGATATCTAGGGTCTTGTGTAAAATGTCTCTAAGGAAGTTATATTAAAAGGTCAAGGATGAACTAAAATTTCTCCTTGTCTTGGTGGGTCCTAATATAATAGTTTATGGGCAGATTTGCTTGGGGGACAGAGACATTGGTACAGAACTCAAATATGGGTGAGAGTGACTGTGAGGACTTTTCCCTGCCATGCTGGCCCTGGCATGGCCTTCTGCAGTAGCCATGGGCTGGTTTAGCAAATAGTCTCTCTCTTCACTATGCTTTCTGGGCACCTGTAGAAATTCCATTCCCATGCCCCTCCCTCTCTTTAAATTTAGCATAGAATATATAGAACAAAAGAAATAAGAAACAGAAGTGACACGAAGTCACTGCAAGGGAACAGCTGGCCAGGGACAGGTTTACACTATTCTCTTTCTGGGGTTGCAATGACATGGAAGCACATGAAAAAAGAAATCCTTTGTCAGCCTAGATCCCTGTGGGACTCTGGTGAACAGCCCCCCACCTTGCTGCTCATCCAGTGCTGACTCTGCTGGACAGACAGTCTGAGTGAGAAACACAACTTGGCAGTTAATGGGCTACTGAGACTTCCCCTAACTCAGATTCTGATCGCATCAGTCAGCATAGTCCTAGCCTCTAAATATATAAAAGCCTAATATGAAAATAGACCAAACAGCAGAACAACTGAACATCTAAACAACCAAACAACTGAACAACTGGTCACTATGATGTGCGCTGACCACCAGGGCTTCTTCACCTCCCCTGCCCCTGAAGGGCTATTGAGGGCAAGGCTGCCTCTCACACCCGCTGATGGTGCCAGCTCTGCTTGCACCTGCTGCTGGTGCTGGGCCCAATCACCCTGCACCATCAGCAGGTGTGAGTAGAGTTGGTGAGGTCAGCACCTGGGAGTGGCAGCGGCAGGAGTGGGACTGCTGGCAGACAGGGTGCTAGGGCCCATGGCGGGAGGCACCAGGCAGGGGCACAGAGGATAGGCCAAGACCCATCCCTGTGCCCACCGTAGCCTCGTGGCCCACAGTTCCTTTCAAGGTGCACAAATTTGTGCACTGAGCCCCTAGTCCTATATAATAAAAGCCTAATATGCTAAGTGTCCTACCAGTTGCTATGATGTACACTGACCACCAGGGGGGCAGACCCTCCGACCAGTAGGTCAGCTTGCTGCTGGGGTCTGCCAATCAGGATTGGGTGAGACGGGTTGGACATGCCTTGGAGTCCTCTCTCGGTTCCTCCCCAGCTGGCCAAACTCCTGTGGTACCTGTCTGGCCCTGATGGTGCACTGGTAGGGTCCCTTGGCTGCACTCTTTTGCAATCTGAGACCCCTTGGGGGATGTCAGAGAGCCGGTTTTGGCCCAATCTCCACAGAACAGGCTGAGGGACCCCACTGGTGCTCAAATCCATGCACCGGGCCTCTAGTATATGTATATTAAGATATGTGTAAAGAAAGGAAACACACTAGGGGAATAAGAATAGATAATTTCCATCAAAATTATAAAGAGGGAAATAATAGATAACTTATAGGGTTAGATTCAATAAATCTTTATTGATAATGAGCAAGATTACTTAAAAAATGGAGCTGCATAAACCCTTTGGAATAAGAGGTAGTTGCTGTTGTTAAATTAATAAATATTTAAAAGTTAAACACAAGAACGGATTCTTTTATTTTATGTCTATTGTTCAGCAATGATGACCTTTAATACCAAGTTGAAGCACATATATTTTAAAGAACTTGAAAGGTTTGGTATCTAATCTCATCTCTCATGCTCGGCAAATATTTCCTATCAGCTTGCTACCACTCCCTCCTGCTGAAATCCATGTTTTAATGTGATTGTGGCACTTCGCATCACCAGGCCAGGATCCTGCACAAGCAGGGCCCTCTGCTGCCACTGCCAGGTGATGGGAACAGGAGGACATCAGGGAAACCTGTTTGCCATGTGGACTTGAGATAGAACATTTAAAGCACTCCTGAGAGACAAACGTGTCTACTGTTTGTAAAGTCCTTTGGGAGGTGGTGGTGGCAGGCAGTGAAGGAGTTCCACACTTTTTTGCAACTTCTAAAAATGCAGAACAATTTTTTGATTGGCTTATTTATCTTCCTTTTGTTAAGTTGTATGAGTTCTCTGTAAATGTTGGAGATTAAACCTTTATCAGAGATAACATTGGCAAATATGTTCTCCCATGCAGTGGGCTTTCTTGTTGTTTTGTCGATGGTTTCTTTTGCTGTGCAGAAGTTTTTATTTTGATGTAATCCCATTTGTTTATTTTCTCCTTAGTCTCCATTGCCCTAGGAACTGTATGGGTGAAGATATTGCTACAACAAAGGCCTGCTATTTTGCTGCCTATGGCTTCTTCTAGGATTTTTATGGTTTCCCATCAAATAGACATGTTTCGAAGGAGGACATTCAGAAAATCAAGAGACGCATGAAAACATGCTCAAAGTCACTAATTATCCGAGAGATGCAAATCAAAACAACAGTGAGGTACCACCTCACACCTGTCAGAATGGCTATCAACAAACAACAAGTGTTGACGAGGATGCAGAGAAAAAGAAACCCTTGTGCACTGCTGGTGGGAATGCAGACTGGTGCAGCCACTGTGGAGAACAGTATGGAGTTCCCTCAAAAATTTAAAAATGGACCTGCCATTTGACCAAGTAATCCCACTTCTAGGAATATATCCCAAGAAAACAGAAACACCAATCAGAAAGGATATATGCACCCCAATGTTCATAGCAGCACAATTTACAAAAGCTAAGATTTGGAAACAGCCTAAATGCCCTTTAGCAGATGAGTGGATTAGAAAACTATGGTACATCTACCCAATGGAATACTACCCTGCTATAAAAAAGAAGGAATTCTTACCATTTGCAGCAGCATGGATGAAACTGGAGAGCATTATGCTAAGTGAAATAAGCCAGTCAGTGAAAGAAAAATACCACATGATCTCACTCATTTATGGATAATAAAGAACATTATAACCTGTTGAACAAAAGGATAGATAGAGAGTCAGAAAAGCACCAAACAGGCTGTCAAACTACAGTGGGAAGGCTGGGGTGGGCTGGGAGGGAGAGATTTAAGAGATTACCTGAAGGATTTGTACTAGTAGGCATGCATATAAGCATAACCAATGGATGCTAGACACTGTGGGGAGAGGGGTTTGAAAGTACATGCGGGGAATGGAGGGAGGAGGGGAGGCTGGGGGAAGGTCACTGGGGAAAAAAAGGAGACATATGTACTACTATTTATAATACTTTAAACAATAAAATAAAATTAAAAAAAATACAAAACAAAAACCTTCCCTCGAATAGCCTAAGGATTCTGTACTGAATGAACTTTTCAACAGTAAATTGGAATCTTTGTCTAAAAATTGGTAAAGCTTCTGATTCTTAATGAGAATTCTAGCTTAATTTAAATTACAAAATTCATAGAATCCTAGAACTGGAAGGACTCTCAGGAGTCATTTAAAATATATTATTTTATTTTGTAGTTGAGTAAGCTGAGACCTGAATGATTAAATGGCTTGCCGGAGCCCATACTGGCAAAGCTGGTACTAAAACCCAGTCCCTCTCATTTCTAGGATACTTGTGACTACACCAGGATTCTGAATGCTGTTTCATCAGACATACTACTTCAGCAATCCATATGTTTTGTTTTATAGCAATGGAGTCTGAGAATAACTCATTCACACACCAGTTTAATTCATTCATTCACTCACTTCTATTTAACACTAGAGGCCAGATGCACAAAATTCGTGCATGGGTAGGGTCCCTATGCCTGGCTGGTGATCAGAGCCAATGTGTGGGGTGACCAGAGGGGCAATCGAGGCCTGCACTGGCACCTGCCTTGGCTGGCTTGGTGCCACCCACTCACCGGCCCTGTCCCTTGATGCAGCTAAAGGTCGTCTTCTGCAGTGGGAAGCTACTGGCAGAGTGATCTGGGGGGGCCCTGCATTGACTGTCTGCCCCCTGCTGGTCAGTGTGTGTCATAGTGACTGCTCGTTCTATAGGTTGGTCATTTGAATATTAGGCTTTTATTATTTAGGATTCCTTTACTACTTTCTCTGGGCATTGCCTTTGATCCTCATTACCAAATGAAGAAACCGTTATATAGTTTAAAATAATTATTAATTTATTCATTTCTTTATGTTAAACACTTTATGTTTTTTCATAATTTCTCATTGATTTTCATGTACTTGTGTTTGCAAAGTCTAGGGTCCTATGAATTCTGAGTATACTAGAAATATACTAATGTTTCCGCATTTATTTTCTTATCTGAAGCCCATATTTGTTTATATAATAGAGAATTTGAATATGAATTTGCCATAGAAATGGCCATAGTTTCTTTTTCCAGTCATTCTTAAGGACAAAAATTATTACCTGCTGAAATAAATAATGTAATACATTCATTCCATGTATTACCCTATACTTATACTATTACAATTAATTCATTTATTTTCAAATTACTGCAATGTATAAAATTTCTTGGATTCTGCTTTCACATTGCCAATTAGCGAGAGTGCTGACTCTACTATATGGGCAATAGGCATGTTTATTAAATGTTGTGAGAGTAACAGCAAATGAAGGACACAGGTTTCCAGGAGCTCATAATTTAGTCATGAAAAAGATATAAAGAGATATATCAACAATGGAAATGTTATGCTGTATATACTTTCATATCTCTGGAAGAAGGTTACTCTTCAGACTACAGAGAAATGAGCAGAACTGAGTCAGTTCAGCTAAGATACCAGTCTTTGAAGATTTGAATGTTAATCCAGATTTTGAAGCAAATTTGATGGAGACATAGGGAGAGGGCAGGACAGGTGTTGAAGTGATTACTGTTCAAAGGAAACACCTAGTCTCAAATCTTCCCTCTCTTCTTTGAGACCAACTGAACGACTTACTCTGTGCATATGCCCTTTCAGAATGTTCAGATCCACATTCAAAGGCAATTCCCGAGAGCTCACAATCCAGGCTCCATGCAAGGCACAATGGCATGTTGTCAGTTTGTTCACCTAACAGTTTGTCCATCTAGGTAAGTTAGCAGCTTATTGTCAACCTTCTCTTCCATACTGTTTATCCTACTCACCACTAGAATCTGATATCCTCCTATATAATAAAGAGGTAATATGCAAATTGACCATCACATCCTCACAAGATGGCTGCCTACGACCAGGCTGGCAGGGGGGTTAGTGAGGGATGACCAAATGACTGAATGGCAGGCTGTGTTGGGTAACCAGGCCAGCAGGGGTGTCAAAGGGTCCTAGATTGGAGAGGGTGCAGACTGGGCTGAGGGGACCCCCACCCCCATGCACAAATTTTGTGCACCGGGCCTCTAGTATACAAATAATGTGTGTGTGGCTCCACTCCTGAAGAGATCAGTTAAACTGGCCTTGGTGCTCACATGGGGTCCACAGAGCAGTAGCCTTGCAATCATCTCCTTAGAAATACAGTAACTAGGGTCCCATCCTTGACCTGATGAATCACAATATAGCAAATCATCCTAGCCATTCTCCTATGTGACTTGTATGCACAGAAAAGTTTGAGAGGCTGCTTCAATGATATACTAATCATTTGAAGGAGCTTTGAAAAGGACTCGTGAAGAACCTCTATTTGAACACAATTAAATCAGAATCTCTGCTGTTCGGACATCTGTGACTTAAATAGTTCTCAAGAGGTTCTAGTGTGAACACAGTGCTCTACTTTTTCCCAAGATAAGAGTCACTTAACAGCCTTGTTAACAAAATGGATTCCAGTCTAGGTTTAGAACCTTCCAAGTCACAAAATTAACTTCCAGGGGAGACACCTATTCATCTGTATATTGAACAAGCATCTCAGATGCCATTTGTTAACTGGGAAACCTAGGAAACACTGCTAACCCTAAAATGCCCCAGTCCTTTCTTTGAGTGACCACGGGGGAGCTAATTTTTGACTTAGTGTCCCTATATCCTTTTGCCAGGAAACACTGTCTCTATCTCCTTTTACCCTCCCTGTGTGGACTCACAGAGCAGGGAGGGGAACGTGGAAAGGAGAAAATATGGGATGAGATGTAGGTTTGAAATGCCTGATAAGGTGAGAGCTGAGGTGGGGCTTGAATCAACCTGCATTCCTTTATCTTTATCAACGCCCGGTGCTGCACCTGGATCCCTGAATGAGTCTTAACAATTCTAAACCTTTGTTTGGGAAAGGCCGTTCCTGGAAGGGGACATTTGAGAGAAGATAACCAAAGATTTCAGAAGAGAGCTAACAAGTCAGATTAGTTAAAGAATCAGTCATGGGATTCAATATGAAAGGAACGAGTGGGTATTCTTCAGGGTTTGGGGAAGCTATCCTTTGGACATTCTTATTTAATACCCAGATTGAGGAATACTGGTTTCAAAAATGTGTAATCTCTTTATTGATAAATGTGATACAAATGGCAGCAACACATTTCCAATACCGGTGTGGCTTACACTTATTGCATCTGTTCAATATATCTGCCATCTGGACCTAGAACATCAGGTTGGTTTATAGATTCATTCTTTGTAAAATTATGTTAGGTGTGTTATTCAAGACCTTGCATTGGTTTATAGAATTGTTTGGACTTTTATTTGTTAAATGTCACAGTAGGAATTCACCATGCACTCTAAACATCTACATATGGAAATATGTGGAGCATACTGCTGGGTGCTAAGGATAAAAAAAATTAAATTAAAAGATGCAGCCCAGACTCTGGAAGGTTTAAAATTCATGGTGGGGATGGATCAGAACTTGTACACACAAAAAGTAAACAACAGTGGAGCAAAGCACGGATTGAGAGTGAAATGGCAGGTTCAGACAGTGACACTGAAGAGGCTGAGTGCTGTTTGCCTTTGGGAATTGTGTTTTGGGGCTGTCCCCCTGAAAGGTGCCTGTGTGAACTAGGGGAGCATTTTCTAGTTCGTCACCTATGCTCACTTACATCTTTCATGATGATTTGACTTCTCTGATTATTCGTTAGCTGAAATGCAAGTGCTTCCTGGATTTCCCCTGGTACTTTATAGACACAATCAATTATCTTATCAACTGTGAGTACCTAGGAAAATTACAAGACTCTCAGATAATTAGTCTTTGTAAAATGCACCCGAACTGGACATTTGGCAGGACACTATTGTCCTGCCTTCTCATTCTAGCAAGGAGATGTGATTTCCCAACAAAGGCAGAGGAGTTGCGAAACAGCAGGACTTTGCCACAGTTAGTAATTAATGAGGTGCTAAAAGTGCCAGAGCAGAGGTTCCCAGATGCAGTGTGTGACTCAAAGGGATAAGAAGCACCCAGAATTTCAAACAAAAGTGTCAGTTAAATAAACCGAAAGTCAAGTGAGTCCAGTCTGGAGAATGGGAAGTGGTCTATTGACATCAGGAGCCATCCCACAGCTGTGTAATAGACTATAATAAGGATTACTCACTGCATTTTGCAACTTGTGATAAATTGGAACTTTCCTTCTCAATCCGTCGGAAAGTGAGCAATTATCTACTTCACATTTAAGGAAGTCAAAATGAACTCTTAATGCACCATAGTGTTCAAATAAATAACCAATCTGTTACAGGTTCCCACCAGCATGACTTACTTCTGGCTCTTTAATTTATTTTAATCAATCAAGTTAATTATTAGTATTAGCAGGCAAGCAGAGGTACTTTACTAATCAGCTAATATTTATTGGTAACTTTACTAACTCTAATGAGAGGTTTTTTTTTGTTGTTGTTGTTTTTTACTGGGAGGGGCATTATTGAAAGAGAATGCAATAAGGGGCCATTTTGGACCATGAGCACTGTCTGAAATGGAATGTGTTTTTCTGCAGAATAGAATTCCTGCATAAATTCAGATGAGTGTTAAGATATTGTCAAATAAGATTTATGGTTTCTTCTTCAATATTATTTCCAAGTTTCTATATATATACAGTATTTAAATTTTGAGGTGGTAGGTGTAGTAGTGTCTACCTAACATGGACTAGCAAAAGCTCTCTAACAGCTCACTAAAATATATATCTAGATCCATAACAACATTTATGTATATATACATTTATAATATATATATATATATGCATAGCATATATATACACACATATACTTTATATATAAACTACACACACACACACACACACACACACACACACACACACACACAAACTTTATATAGGTTCCCTGTAGAATGGGAAAGAACAAAAAGAGATCTGATGTGATTTGATTATCTTAGCATGTATATTATTCCTATGAAGGATCGTAAATACTCCTATTATTATTGATGTATGGTACTTAATGCTCCAGTGAACTTGAGAAAATTTTTATGTTGAATAAGTCTACCTGAGATTGAGAATGCAAAACATGTGGAAGAAATCTCTTTAATATATTCAAATATTAAGATTTTAGGAGAATGAGGCAAGTCTCTAATTTTCCTTTTTTGCAATATGGAGCTAATACATGTATATCTTGCCATAAAGGAGCATATCACATGAATGCATGTTCTTATATGTGAAAAGCTGAAAACGGATTTGGTTAATGAACTGTAAGTTGTAGGAATAAAGGCTTTATGATAGGTTTATTTTATTGGATAGTGCTTACCAAATGCTAACTCATTGAAAAACACCTGTGAATTTGGAATTTTAGTACTCTAATTCACAAAGCCAATTTTTAAGGACTTGACTTTAGAGATCTCTGGTCCTAATATCCATAGGTGAATGAGTTAGAGTTTACTCAACAGAAACATTTCAGCTCCGTCACTAAGGAAGTTAAGACAGACTGAATTGATTTTGCCTCTTCTTCTTTCTTTTTTTAAAGAAAACTTGTGGATTTGTGGGGGATGGGGAGTATTGTAGCAAGTACTCTCCATGTTTCAAAATGTGTATTGAAAAAGAATTCACTGACTCAAGTTTTTCTTCCAACATACTCTAGAGGGAGTCAAATCTAAGAAAGTTATGTTCAATGCATTTCAACTGCCATTGGTTCTTTTTCAGAAATTCCGTTCCTTGGTGACAACATTGTTTTGACCCTCTCAATAAGGGCCCAGTGCAGGATTTGGTTAGAACCTGCAGCTAAAGAGGCCAAGGTAGAGACTGATTCTCTGTGTGAACCAATTAAGATCTTTCAGAGAAAGTATCCCTCCCTCTTAGTAACAGATTACTCAGGTTTGCCTGTGAACCAGTGCATATTTTGGCATGAATGGGGAGAGAGTGAGAGGTAATGTGTGGAGTAATAGAGCATTTATGAGCCAGGGGAAACCCTTCCTCTGACACTGGAATAATAAACTTTGATACAGGTCTCAATCCTGCCATTAATTAGATTTATGAAGTTGGAAATGTCATTTGTCCTCTTTAAAATTCGGGTTTTGAATTCTGCTAAAATAGAGCATTGAGCTAGAAGGTCCCAGAACTGTTATTTCGTGATATTAGTTCAATAGAAGATAGTGCGTGGTTTGTAGAAAATCTGAATATGAGCCACCACGAGCTCCTAGAAAATCATATACTTGTACCATCTCTAAACACACAACTGGACTACATGTCTTTCCCCATCAACTGCTTGAGCTTTCCCACAATTGCTCCTCTTGTTGACCTATTTCTCTCACTTGGAATTTCTTCTGTTTCTATCAACAATAACAGAAATCCTAAGTTTTTTCAAGGCCTGACTCAGCGGGTGTGAACTCCCTGGAAAACTACCTCTTCTCTCCCAACACTATGGAAATGATTTCTCCTGCCTCTGAACTTTCCTGGCATTTTGCTTTAGTGTTTTTTTGCTTGGTAGGTGTTTCTTTTTTTTTTTTTTTTTTTTTTTTGGAGGGGGAAGGGGGGCATTATTTTCTGCCTCGAATTAGAGTCCTTTTCTGGTCAAGTCTTGCCTCTTCAACAACCTCCGAGCTCCTTGAGCATAGGGATAAAGTAATCTAAACTTTACATTCTTTATTTTAAGCAAGCTGGTTTCCTCATAGGCAATATTTCCCACAAAAAATTGCTGACTGATGAATAAAAGAAAATGACTGAAAAATAACCTAGTTTTTTAAAACGTATT
>PVJN01037566.1:0-20834 GCA_004026805.1 Lasiurus borealis | reverse complement strand
AAACTCGGAAGTAGCTGTGGGCTGCCCGAGTTATGATCCTTTCCTTTTTGTTGTTTTGCTTTTAACGTCCCCCTTTTGTACACCAACTGGTATTTTTGCTAATGTGACAATTTCATCAGATGAAAAAGTTAATAAACAAAATGGCGACTCCGATGTTTAGCAAGATCACCATGGCTACCAGGATGGGAGCTGAGCCCTGGAACAGAAGGAGAGAGAAGGGATGAGCCTGGTCTGGAGTGTCCTCCTCTCTCTGGCCATACCCACCCCAGCCAGAGCGGAATAGGAGGTTGGAACCAAGCATCCAGCTCCTCAGAACATGAAGCCCTTCAGGAGTCAGGCCCGAGGAAGAGGCTGCCAGTGGCCTGTCTGCAGTCACCGCCTGGGAACGCCAGCACTGGCGGCTGCCCCTCCTGGTGCCCCAGCTCTCCTTAAGTACATGCCCCACACCAGCTCGGTACAGCTGGCACTTCACTGGATTTCAGATGCAGCCCACCCAGAGGGGCCCCTATATTCAGCCTGGGATCCCCAAACCGCCAACGGGAGAACCTCTAACAGGCCTCTGAGCACATCTTCCTCAGTAGAAACACCTTCCCGGAAGCGGCTCTGGCTCTGTGCTAACCCCCGTCCCGGGCAGCCCGCCTCCCGCCAGCAGGAAGGGGCAGCCAGTGCCTCAGGGCGGACACCGCAGTCGCCTGGGCTCTCAGAACCCAGGCTCTCCTTGAGGCTCGTCATCTGGAAGCCTCAGTGATGGGCGCAGCGCCTGCCCCCTGGACAGGGTCAGGGCTAGCACCTGAGGCCTCTGCCGGGGCTCCGTCCACTCCCCTGTCCTGGAGTCCCCGGCTGCCCCTCGGGACCAGGCATTGTTCTGGCACAGGAAGTACCAGAGTCCAGCGGAAGCTGCACCTCTTCCCAGGCAAGCTCCACTTTAAAGCACCCGGATTGGCCAGCAAGGTAAGTGGGATAACTACGCAACCCTTCCTGCGTCTCCACCCCTGCCCATCATCCGGCTGTCCCAAAATAACCACGTCCGCACACAAGTGCACATGGGTGGCACACAGCAGGTGCACACACACCACATATGTGTGGCTGCAGGGCACACGTTTCCAGCTACCAGAATGAGGAAGGTGGAGTTGTGGCAGCTGGCACTTGGGTCTCCAGGGCTGTTCTCCAGGGGGGTCGAGAGGGGTTTGGGTGGGGAAGACAGAAGCATTTTAGGAACCAGCCCACCAGCAAGAAGACATGCTCACAGTGGTTTCAAGGGGAAGCAGAAATGGCCTCGAGGGCCAGCAGGCTGTCTTCTGATAAGAAGCTTCTCTCTCTGCCGAAACCGGTTTGGCTCTGGATAGAGCGCTGGTCTGCGGACTGAAAGGTCCTGGGTTCGATTCCAGTCAAGGGCATGTACCTTGGTTGCGGGCACATCCCCAGTAGGGGGCGTGCAGGAGGCAGCTGATCGATATCTCTCTCTCATTGATCCCTCTCCCTCTCTATAAACAAAAATCAATATATTTAAAAAATGATTAAAAAAAAAAAAAGCTTCTCTCCCAAAGGGACAACATCCAGATGAGGAACGGGATTCCGTGGGGACGGGCAGACCCTGGCCCTGGCCCTGCCCTGCCGCGGCACTAAGTCCCAGGGGCCAGTCTCGTTGGAGTGCAGGTGTCGGGCTCTGCATGCCCATGAGGCAGGCAGGCCCCCAGTGTCCCTCTTGGACACGTGGGGCTGTGGCACGCGGTGCCCATCAGCAAGTGCGGGAGGCCCTGTGGGCTGACACTGGTCCGGGTGGGATCATGTGGGGCCACACACGCATCAGCCTGGGGTGTAGGTTTGAAGCCTGTTCCAGGGGCTCTTTCTGCTGCCCCTGTGCCAAGGGTCCAAGGCATGTTGCTTCCAGGTGGAAGCCGCCTGACAAAGTTCTGGGTGCAAGAGCTCTCCCAGCCCCTGACGGTCCTCTAATCCACCCGCCGTGGGATTCTAGGTGAGTCACACCTGAGATACAAGGTCCTGCGCAGCTCCCGTGTCCCCCTCAGGGCCTGATCAGCCTGGACCACAGCCCCACCCCGAGCCACTGATCCCACAGGCCTGAGCCTCCTAACGAACTCCCAGAGTGCCCCGCAGCACCATACTCCAGAGAACTGGCTTTACAGGAAGGGCTGTGGGGCAGACAGCCTCACAGAAAGTCCATGTCACCCAATAGGAAGCAGGCATTGGAGCAGCACACGTGTGTCCCGGCAGATGGGAGCACAGCGTCCGGCCCACAGGTCAACGGGTGTGGCCTGCACACAGGACCTGACCCAGCCTGACGCCCCTGCTCTGCGTCTGGCCCTCTGCGTGTCTTCTGGACAGGGGCGCCTCGTGGACGGGGGTGAGGGATTACAGGAGACACTCCAGCACGGGGAAGTTGGAGGACATGGGGGACGGTCTGGCCCAGGATGGGGTCCCATGCTCCCCATTTTCTTTTCGGGAACTTCCAAACTGGCCAGGTGCTTCCGCTGAAAGGATCAAGCCAGTGGCTACCCTCCCGAGTCTCTGTCTGAAGGAAATGCCACCTGGCCCTGCCCGGGCTTCCTGAGAAGCAAAGGCCATCCATCCCCCTGGGGGCCACTCCTGACCTCCCCCCCACCCCCACCCAGCCAGAGGTGGACGCCACAGACATCTCCGGGCGGGCACGGGCCTGGGCTCTCCCCCGCTGTCATCCACTCACCGTGCTGGACTTGAGCTCGTCCCCGTTCTCCTCGTCCGATTCGCGGGCCACAGGCGAGGACCTCTGGGGCGGGGAGAAGGTCAGGTCCCAGCGCAGCAGCCGCGGCTCCGCCCTGTCGCCCAGCCGCAGGCTCTCCAGTCTCTGCACCGCGGGCTCCGCGCTGCTCCCCGCCGCCCCTGCCGCCCCTGCCGCGGGCCGCACGTTCTCCTTGTTCTGGGACTTGGACCTCAGTCTCTGCGCCCCGAAGCCCCGGTCCGCCTCGCCCGGGCCCCGGCAGGCCGCCCCCCGGCTGTAGCGCCTCTTGGGGGCGTGGGCCTCGGGCGCGTGGGCGTCCACCCGCAGCAGCGGCTTCATCTCCATCTCGTAGTTGCTCAGCTTCTCCTCGTCCAGCTCCAGCAGCTTGGCGGCCCCGGCGCTGGGGTTCCCGGCCCGGGGGTGCGCAGTCCAGAAGGCCGGGGGCGACTCCGTCCGCCGCTCCCGGGACTTGGGGTTCCCGGGCTGCCTGTGGCCCGAGCCCCGGGTGCGGAAGTCCTCCGGGGGGTGGCCGCTGCGCAGGGCCCCGCCGCCGCCGCCGCCGCCGCCGCGGACGCCCCGGGACGCGCCCCCGGCCGCCTTCTCCTCGCCCCAGCCGTGGAGGCCGTAGTCCCCCGCGCGGCCCTCCAGCAGCATCTGGATGTCCCCGCCCCGCTCCTCGTCCAGCGACAGCTGCCGCGAGAAGTGGGCGACCTTGTTCCTGGCGGCGGGGGCCGGCGGCGGCGGCGGGGTGGCAGAGGGGCTGGCGGGGAAGCTCTGCAGGGGGCTGTCGTCGGGGGTCAGGTCCGAGGGGGTGGTGCCCTTGCGGTACAGCTCCGGGCTCTCCTGCTGCATGGGCGTCCCCATGGAGATGGCCTCCATGTCGTCGCTGGACGCCTGGCGCTTCGGCCGCTGGTACTCGAGCCCTGCACGGGGGAGCGGGCGGCACACCGGGGGGCTCGTTACTCGGCCCTGGGCGGGGGCCTGGGCTCGCCCGAGGGGGCACAGTGGCTCCCAAAGCCCCTCCACGGACCCCCAGCCTCCTCTGCCCACCGGTGCCCTGAGGGTGGCCAGGTTAGGACAGGCCGTCGTGGGCAGCGGCTCTGGCCCCAGCCCGGCTGCAGGGCAGACCTAAGCTCAGGGTGCAAGGACTGGGGGCCCCGTCTACTCTGGGGGTCGCAGGTCCCACCCCCACAAAAGGGCCCTCCTGAGGAGGAGAGGAAGCATCTCCTGCTGGGTGGCCTTTGAGGTCTGGTGGCCTGGGCGGGGGTCCTGTCTGCCCAGGACACTGACCTCTCCATGGCCTTGGCCTCTGGTGGCCTGTTCTTCCTGCCCCAGCCCCACGTGGGCTCCCCTTCCTGCTTCCAAACGGGAGCCTCTGACCCAGGGCAGGAGAAGGCCTCAGGGGCACGGTGTTCTCGGCGTGGCCGGAATTCTCAGCAGAGCCCGGGCCCCGTTTATAAGGAGGCATCCACCGTGCTGTTGGTGGCAGGCGTGGGGGCCTGAGACAGGGACCAGCACAAGGCAGAGCTGTAAATGCCCATGAACAGTCCCCGGGGCTTTTCAAAGGGCAAAGGCCGAGAATGTGCTGGGACTTGGGGCAAGCAGTCAGCCCCCCTGCATCTGCAGCCATGTGTCACCTGGGGGGTAGCCAGGTGAATCCAGATCTCATTTAACTGCCACACCTCTGTAGCCATGGGAGGCGGACACAAGCTGGGCTGTAGTCGCCCCTTCCCCAGTTCCCAGCACAGAGAGAGAAACAGGCCAGGGGTGTTGGAGGGACCGCATGGAGAACTGCCCTCCCTGTGGGGGGCCCTATGGCTCTGGGTTGGGGAGCCCTGGCCCCATCCCAGGACTCCCGTTGATCCCTCCCCTGACCTGCCCCACTGTGATCTGTACTTTCTGGGGCCGAAGCCCCTGTGCCTTACACCTTGGGTCCCAGACAAGCCCGGACACCGACCCGGCAGGGTCTCGGGAACCCCACGCCCCAGAGCGGTGCCTGCATGCTCAGCTCCAGCGCCCTGAGGATCGGCGCCACCAACCTGGAGACTGCGCTCGGCTAAAATTAGTTGCAGAGCGCGTGACATTCCTGGAAGCATCCTTGTGAAAATGCAAAGCAGAACATGCGTGGCTGAATTCCAACACCTTCGTCCCTTATCTCGGGTCCTCCTGTCTCCCAGAAGCAGGTGGCCTCCCTCGGCTGCCCCGAAGGCCGGGACCCTCCCAGGGAGGCCCGGAGCTCCGGCTGCAGGAGAGCTCGGGTGTGCTCTCAGGACAGACTGTGCCTGGCAGACGTCAGCCTAAACCTCCGGCGGCTCCTCTCCCCACTCGGGAGTGGCCCCGAGGGCAGTGGCAAACCCGTCCTCAGGCCTTCCTGCCGCAGAGGAAGCTCAGGAGGAGGCCAGAGGGGAGTGAGTGGAGACAGGTGGCTGCCCCCTCTCTCATCAGTGCCTGCCTTCTCCAACCTCTCTGCTCCCTCAGGCCTGGTCCCTAGATCTGCAGCTGCAGCGGCTTCTAGCTCCTCCAGCTCCCACCAAAGGACATGGCGGGAGCTCCCCCCGTTAATGAGCCACTCTGCCGGGTGCGGCCGCCAGGAGGCATGCGTGGCGATCTGCAGTTGAATGTAGGTCAGTTCTGACCAAATAAAACTAATGACCAGGGCCGCAGCCAGCTAGCCACAGGCCCCCACATGGCCAGTAGCTATCTTTCTGAACAGAGCGGTCATAGAATAGCTGGTTTGTCACAGAAAGTTCTAGCATAGCCTCGGGAGAAGGGCAGGGAGAGACCACATGCACACGCAGAGCACACGCACATCCACCATCATGGAAAGAACAGGAGGGTGATGCATGGAGACGCCTGCACGCAGGGACACAGACCCGGGGGCAGGGAGAGATGCTGAAACCACACGCACGCTGCAGTGTGTGCGGGAGGAGTGTGCCAAGGCCCCTGGGAGGGACACACACCATCGTGAAGGAGAGTGAACACGAGGAGAGATGGCAGCGGGCGGGACCTGCTGGAACGTGGCCTGGAAGGACACCTTGCCCCCTCCGCCCGGCGCCCGACTCACCGTTTTCCCTGTGCTGGAAGGAAGGTGAGAACTCTTTGGCAGTGATCCTGGCGATCCGTGCTTCCTCCTGGGCCTTCTGAGCCGCAGTGAGGGCGGCCTCGGCCTTGGCCCGGGAGTGGGAGGTCCTGGGGGGGAGAGGCAGGAAGGGCAGTGAGGGCACAGGAGGCAGAGGGCTCGGCAGCCCATCCCCACAGCGGGTTGGGCCAGGACAGGATGCCAGGCGCCTGGGGTATGCACTCTCCGACTTCCGGGTCTCTCATTCCTTCACTCATTCGGTGAACATCGCCGGGCACCAACCATTTGGCACAGGGCACCCCACCCTGTGGGGGCCTGGGTCCCAGTGGAGCTCAGGTCCTGCAGCAGGAATGCCCTCCACCCTGGGTCACCCTCCCCCCTACAGAAGCTGAGACTGACTGACTCATCTCAGTCTCCAGGAGCGAGCAGGTGCTTAATCAACGTTGACCTGACAAATGAACAGTTTAGGGGGGGGGGAGGGGCAGTTGCACCCTGCCGCACCCCAGGGGCGAGTGGGCAGGCAGGCTTTTGAGCAGGAACAGGCAGGCTTGGTGGTGGACCCATCGCCCTCAGCAGGTCAAGGGCATAAGGAACGGAACGCTCCCCCAGCCCCGGGCTGGGCTCCAGGCCCCGGGAGGAGCCGAATCACTATGGAAGCTTCTCCAGACACGGCTAGACGCCCACTCTCCTGTGCCCAGGCTGCCCGTCGCTCATCCCAGCAGATGGCACTGCAGCCCCCTGACTCCCCCTGAGAGGGAGGCCCAGGTGAATGAGAGCTGGGAAGGCATTCCTAGGAGGCCTCGCAGGGACTGCAGCTAGTCCCTGGCACGCTCACCCGCCCGCCTGCCCGGCGCTCCCTCCACTCCGGCCCCCACCCCACCCGCATGGGGCCTAGGGCAGCCACTCGGCCATCACCTGGCACCTTCTCGCAGCTGCCGTCACTAACCCAGGTGTGTGAAAGAGGCAGGCTTAGGGAGTGGCGTGAAGTGTGGTCTCCAGATGCGGGGAGAAAGCAAGTCTGTCTCCCACGGGCTCTGCCCCGAGACCAGGCCCATCTCCCCGGCCCCTGACTGTGGGCGATGGCGCCACTCGGCGCACAGGCCAGCACTCCCGGCAAGAGCCGAGCGGCTCAGTGGGAGTCACACGTCTGTGCCTCAGCTTCTCCCTGGGTCACACGGCGTCAGTGACACCTCTGACCTCGTGAATGTATGGGGGGAGGGGCACTTGAAGGCCCAGCAGGGGCTGGGTGCAGGGATGTGATCAGACTGGGTTTGCTCTCATGTCAATGCCCACTGCACACGTGGCACCAAGCGGCAGGCCCGGTGGGGCGGCTGACGGCGGCCAGCAGACTGGCTGGATGTTGCTGCCCCCAAGTTCTAGCCCAGGGGCCCCAGGTCTCTGCTCCCCAGCTGGGGCCCACGTGAGTCTTCCTCCCTTTACAAAACCAGGCCAGACCGGGTGCCCAGAGCAGGACCATGCCACGAGTCCCTGCTTCTCACTTGCCAGGGGTCCAGAGGGCACCGCTTCCCAATATCAGAGAAACCGAGGCAACGCGACCGGTCCGAGACAAGGCGTAGCCTGCCCGCAGTGGTCACCTCTCAGGGGTCCTCTGAGCAGCCTGACCCTCCAACCCCTGAGGTCCTCAGTCCACAGGCTTACCCCGGACACCCCGCGCTCCTCGTGAGCGGCCAGGCTTTCTTGTTTCAAAACCTACCAATGACTAGCAACGACTTTGCTGTAAGAAACAAACGTGTGACACAGACACGGCAAATCACAGCATGAGTGTGTGTGCAGGAAAGGAGGGGAGCTGCCGAGGCTGCCTGCTCGGCTATCTCCAGGGTCCCGCTGACTGCCACCCACTCGCTGCACGGTCTGGCAGCAGGTCCCCAAACTGGAGAGAAACCCCTGCGAAACGTAGCATTGAGGAGCGTCTGTTCTGAGCTCTCTGTCCTACAAGTTGGGAAAAGGTGGTGGTCACTCAAGACAGCTGCAAGCCCATGTCCCTTGGGAGCACAAGCTGAGAAGCACCGCCTTCTAGAAGATTCCTGGGGAACCCTGTGCTTCTAATTACAACAGAAGAAGGGCAGCAGCCTCGTGGAGACAAAGCCATTATAAGGCACCAATTGTTGATACTGAATCCGCATCAATAACAAGTCAACTGGGTAAGTCAGTACTGCAGGCTTTGGCCCTCCCCACCCCCACGCCTCTGAGGGCCACGTGCCCCTGAAGCCAGCGAGCCCAGCTCTGGCTCTGAAGGTCACAGCCACGAGTTTATGAAAACGTGGGCTGGGAGAGCTGTCGGCGTGGCCATGGGAGAAACGAGGTGGAGTCAGAGGGGACCGGTGGCAGGGAGAGCAGAGCAGAGGCCGGTGGAGACAGCTCCCGCCACTGTCCCGCGTCTGTCCTGGGCGGAGACCCGGCGAGCGGACAGCTAGAGCAGCACGACACCCCAGCCCGGAGACAGGAGGCTGACCGAGGCCCGAGTGACCCGTGGAGGGGCTCTGAAGGGGGGCCTTTGGGAGGGCCCATGTGTCCCCTGAAATACTCAAAATACTCCACATGCATCCCCACCCCCAAAGCAGAGGGTGGCACCTTTTATCCGATTCCAGGAGGCTCTGTGACGCCCCTAAGCGACAGCCCGGCCACCTGAACGCGGCTGGTCCCGGGGAGAAAAGCAGGGCAGCGCATGGCCCGATCCCACCAGGGTGCCCAGACCGTAGCGCAGCCCCCTCCTCCTCTCCCCGCGGGCTCTGAGCTCCCGGCTGCCGGCCCGGTGTGGGGGGTGGCTTCTCTCCAGGACAGGCCACAGGCAGGGTGTTCTGTTTTCAGTAGTAACTTCTATCAAGATAGAACTCACATATTCACAATCTTCCCCTTAAATTCCAGCAGTTCTTAGTGTATTCAGAGTCCTGCAACCGTCACCACAACCAACTTCAGAACATTTCTGCCCCCAAAGAGCCTGTTCCCTGTGCCAGTAGTAACTCCTTCCCGTTTCCCCAACTCCTGCCCACAGCCCAGGCAACTCCAGGCCACTTCATGTCTCAGGAAATTGGCCTATTCTGGACACGCCACGCCCAACTTTTTTTTTTTTTTTTAAGGTTTTCCTTTTCTAAAAAAAAAAACTGAGGCATAACCCACATGACATAAAGTAAACCACTTAAAGGTGTTTGGTTCATGGCAGCTAGCACACCCACATGCTGTGCAGCCGCCACCTCTACCTGTAGGACATTTCTGTCACCCCAAAAGGAGACACTCCTCCTCCGACCTGCGCCCCTAGCCCTGGGGGTTCTGAGTGACAACTCGGTGTTCACTAAGCACCTCCCACCCTCACATGCTTCACCTGCACGTGGGGCTGTGTCGGACACTGGACCCTTCCCCTGCTGGCCATGGGCCCCTAATCCCAGGGACCCTAATTCTCGGGCAAATCAGCTGGCGCAGGAGCATCACAGCTGACCAAACAAGTGTCACCAAGCCCCGTGTCTGGCTGGGACCCGAGCAGGTGACGTCCACCCTGAACCACCCGCGCACCTTCGTACACCAAGGGGCACACAAGGCACTCCTGTCCAGAGGATGGAATCCTGAAAAATAAGCATGTTTCAGGGGCTGTGACCCCAGCAATGGAGACAACAAGTGGCCGGGCAGTCAGGGGAGAGGGCGCGGGGCCTCCCAAAACTGGTGGCTTCAAGAATGGGGGGTTTGAAAGGCCCAGGATGGGGGACAAGGCTGGAGACCCAGCCACACTGGTCAGAACAGCACTTATTTATCTTGTACTCCAGTGACTTCTCACAAGGTAGGCAGACAAACGAACCGCTGACAGAGTAACTTACAGTCATGAGAGAATGGGGGGAATGGACGGAGGCAGGGAACAGGGGTGCATGCCTGGGGCTGGCCACCGGGAGGGCCCCAACCCCCCGGGAGGCCCAGGCAAGCAGGGAGCAGCATGGATGAGGGTAAGGACGCACATCAGCCACAGTCAAAGCTGTGCACCCAGGAGAGAGAGGGGCAGGCCAGTTTCTGCCTCTGAAGGAAGTCTCTCAGCCTCAGCTCTCCCTGGGGGCGTCTTGCAAAGACCCTCACTGCAGGCGGCCAGGCTGCACAAGGCAAGTTCCGTGAAAACGAATGGAGGAGCCCGAGGACGCTGCAGGCCAGCATCGCAGGTCTGAGGCCGAGCGTGGATGGCGTGGGGCAGGCTCCATCCTGACAAGATGTGAGGCAGAACCCCGTCTGCTGCCTGTGAGCGGCAGACCCCCACGCCCCTCGCAGTCCCTGCTGCCGACCACGACAGAGGCTGAGGAATATGGGGCCCCAAAGGGCTCTGAACCAAGAATGGGTCTGACCACCCAAGAGAGGGGACAGCAGGAACACGGCCTGATCGCAGAGGGAAAGGCAGGCGGGCCAGCTCAGGGTCGAATGAGCGACTGCCAGGCTGCAGGGGGAAGGGGGAGCTATGGAGGATTGTTGAGGAGCAATGGTTAGAGGCTTTGGGGCGAGAGGGTGTCCAAGTCCACGGCCCAGTGCAGCAGGCTGAAGTTACAGGGAAACGTGAATGTGGGGTTTTTGTGTTTTTAAAGGAGTAAGTTCGATGGTTCCTCCCTTAGAAAGGAGTCACGTGAATTTGTTTATTATACAAGCACCCACCTCACAGGACTCAGCTGAAATTCCCCAAAGTGTGGCTAACGGGGCACCGTTCCAAGGCATTTCTGCACACACACGTCCCAGCAGCATGCGTGCAAACACACGTGCGCCACCCTCCGGTCCTGCCCTCGTGGCCATGCCGCTCAGTGACGGCGGCCCTTCCGGGGAGGGGTGTGTCCAGAGACGGAGCGAGGATCATGCTTTCACCACACACGCTTCTGTTCTGTCCTGGACCGTGGAAATAAAACCACCCCTTCCCGCCTGGCTGACTCTCGGAGGCAGATCTGCTTCTGGGAGGGCCCCCGGCGCATGGCATCTTCGGGGCACCCCCAGGCTCCGCTGCATGGCCTGACCTTGAGCCTGACACTCTGCTGCCCGCCTCAGAGCGAGCGTGGGGAGTGGGCAAGTTGTTCCCCTCCTCTGGTCCTGTGCACCTGTTGTCACAGCTCCCTTGATGGGTGCCCGTCATGAATGCCCCCGCGGCCAGGAGGGCGTGTTGCTGCCCCCCTGCTTGGCGCCCCTACATGCACAGCACAAGTGGGAAACCCCCCTGAAGGGGCCGCCATTGGCTTCCACAGCTTTACTTAGTAAATATACCAGGAGCGTTAATTCACCAACATCATACGTGTGTTTACATATATGCGTTCACACATACATAAAGAGAAAATGCTGTGCCAACCTTAAAATAAACCTCAATCAAGACGAGTGCTTTTAATAGAGAAAGCCTCCCGGTGCCTCGTGAAGGTGAACTTTAAGCGAGACTTTCAGGATCCCGCCCGCAGCCAAGCGGATCGGTCAGGGCTCAGCGGGCAGGTCCCCTCTGGCTGACACCTTTGGGTGGGAGAAGGAAGGGTCGGAAGGCCAGTGAGCTCGGGGGGCCTCCTCACTTGCTGGGCACTCCACAGGCTGCATCTCCATCACGTTCTTCCTCCCACCCCCAGTGTTAATCAGGCCTGCACCCCCTACCCTGTTCCCCCAACCATCTGGGAGCCCAGGCCAGGAAATCTAACCGGGGTCCTCCAACGTGGGAGCCAGCCCTTGCAGACTCATGGGACGGATATACAACCTCAGGGCTGACATATAAGTCAAGGTCACAGATGCACAAGACATAGAAATAGGCGGGGCATGAGGTGACCGTCCCAGGTGCCCCCAGGTCCCCTCTTAGCACATATACTGAACTGAATGATGTCCCCCAAACTTTGTCCTGTGGAAGAAAAGAATGTGACTTTCATTCGGAGATAGGGTCTCTGGAGGTGTAATAAAACCCTCCTGGCTTGGATACCCACAGTGTCTCACCGGCAAGTCAGGGGCGAACCCAGGAATTGGCATCCCTCCAACTGTGAGGGGGCACAGAATTAGGGTCTCCCACGTTTGTGCAGCAGTTCTCAGACTGACATCCCTGGACTGTCAGCATCTACTGCGTGCTTGCTGCTGCCTCAGCCATGGAAAGAGGTGGAGCAGAAAAGGAAGCATAGAGGAAAGATGGAGTATGGCACAGGGGCCTTAGGATGCTGGGAGGCTTGTGCTATGCCCGTTCTGGAAGGGCTGACCTTCACTGGCCCTCAAGCCCATTGTATCCCAGCAGGTGCCCCGTCCTGGGGTCAGAGGTCTCCCACACATTGCAACAGGACACCTGGCACAGTTTTCCAAAGCACTCATGTCCCCATCCGTGACCACATAACACAGGCACAGGGAGCATCACTCCTCTCCAGCCAATGAGGAAACAGGCACAGGGAGTATCACTCCTCTCCGACCAATGAGGAAACAGGCACAGGAAGTATCACTCCTCTCCGACCAATGAGGAAACAGGCACAGAGAGTATCACTCTTCTCCGACCAATGAGGAAACAGGCACAGGGAGTATCACTTCTCTCTGGCCAATGAGGAAACAGGCACAGGGAGTATCACTCCTCTCCGGCCAATGAGGAAACAGGCACGGAGCTCTGGTCTCCTCTCGGCCAATGAGGAAACAGGCACAGGGAGTATCACTCCTCTCCGACCAATGAGGAAACAGGCACGGAGCTCTGGGCTTCCATATTCCATTGGTGGTCTGGCCTAGTCGATGGACTAGGATTCAGCTCAGAATCACGCTCAGAGTCTAAGCTACAGGGCCTGATCCTGAGGTTGGTGTCCTCCCAGCTATCTGCTTTGGGAAGGACCATGTACTGGGGTGAACAGTGTCTCCCCCCAAACTCACCAGAGCCCATGAACATGGCCTGATCTTTAAACAGTACATATGTTAGTCCAGGTAAGGTCATGCTTATGGAATGAGACTGGGCCCTAAATCCAATGGCAGGGAGAGGCTATGTGAGGACAGAGACGGAGACTTCAGTGAGGTGGCCACAAGCCCAGGAGGCCCAAGGCCCCAGGGACTGGAAGAGGCAGAAAGGCCTTCCCACCTTCCACACACACACACACACACACACACACACACACACCCGCCCCAAGGATTCTCCGAGGGAGCTACAGGCAGAAACCTACCTGGGCCCCCTGGGGACGTGCCCCGTGCAGGGAGCAGTGCCAGCTTTGCACGCCTCCCGAGGGCCCAGGTAGGGCTGTGGCTGGCGGCGGAGCGGAGACACACCCATTTCTCAGGCCACACGAGAGGTCATCTTTCCAAGTGGAGATGTGCTTTGGGTACATTTAGAGGAGAAGGACCATGTTGCGAGGTCCCACCTCACCTTGTCGCGTCTCCCTGACAGCCCACAAAGCCCAAGGCCGGTGGGAACTGAGGCCTCGGTGCTGATGCTGCCTGTGCCTCGAAGAGACCCCAAGGGAGGTGCAACAGGGAGACCTGGTCTCTGGACAACCAGGGGCCTGCCCAGAGCCCCTCCTCCCCCTTCCCCTTCCCCTTCCCCTCCTCACAAGGCCAGCCACAGGCTCCAGCGCTCGACTGTCCCCAGAGCCTGTGGAGACTCAGCACCCGTCCTGCCCTCCAAGGCTTACACCCCCCTCCTTCCAGAAGCCTTGGGAGCGAACTCTGTGACGCCTCAGGGGTAACCAAACAGGTCACAGTGGAGGTTCCCTCTGGACCTCATAACTGCCACCTCCGCCACCCCCCCCATACTCCCACCCTGAGTTTCTATAACAGCTCTATCGAGGTGTGCGCACATACACACAATGACCCCTGACACATTCACATCCCAGAGCATTTCCATCTCCCCTCTGGGAAACCTGCGCCCCCCGGCTGTCACTCCCACTCCCCCCACCAACCCCAGCAGTCACCACTGTATTCCTGTCTCTGAGGATTTCCGTTCTGGACACGTCCTCTGACGGAATCAGACGACATGGGGTCCTTGTGTCTGGTTTCTCCGAGCGGCAGGTGTCTGAGGCTCAGCCACGTGGCAGCGAGGCAGCGCTTTTCGGGGCTGGATGACACTCCACCAAGTGGCTATTCCCTGCACGGACTCCACTGTGAGGTTATTCCTCTGCACAAACTCCACCGCGTGGCTATTCCCCGCACGGCGAGCCCCTGAGGCTTATCCAGTCGCCCCCGGTGGACACCGGCCGTCCCCACGTTCTGGCGACGGTGCTGCTGTGAACACGGGTGCCCGGCTCTCTGTGAACACGCCTTTGCTCCCTCTCAACTCCTTTCTTCCCCTTCCTCCCCTTTTCTGGGCTCCGTCTCCCTTCCTCCCTTCCTTCTCTCCTCTTTTCCTCCCTTCCTCCTGCCGCCCTTCCTTCCTCCGTTCCCCCGGGTCCTACGTGCCACTCAGGTCTCCGAGCTGAGGGGTAGCGGGGGCCCAGCTGTCTCCAACTTGGGGCATCAGCGTGCTGCAGCCAGAGCCTCTGTTCTGGGTTAAACGGACTCTGAGCATCTACACCCTGAGCTGCGTGCCGGACGGCTGGCTGGGGCTGGCGGGTGAGGCTTTCTTCTGCCGAGCTGGTTTCCTCATTGTGATCAGGGGGCAAAGCCGCTGGTTGGCAAGGTACCCACAGGAGACCAACATGCCTCCGGGTAAGGAAGGCCCTTTCAGACTCAGACAAGAGGGGGTGTGGGGGAGGGCAGGTGGGACTAGCCTCCTGTGGGATCCAGGACTGAGCCCCCATCTTCTGCCAAGTCCAGGTTCCGGATGTGGGCAGGGCCGTGCTCCCTCAGGAGGCTCTGTTAGGGGGCGGGGTGTGGTCTCCCAGCCTCTTCCAGCTCCTGGGGCTCCAGGTGCCCCTGCGCTTGTGGCACCGTCACTCCAAGACCGTCTTCCCTCAGACGCCCTGTGTGTCCGTGGCTCATCTTCTGTCTCCGACGAGGCCACCAGTCATTGGATGTAGGGCATTCCTCACCCAGGACGGCTGCGTCTCCAGCTCCTTCCCTCAAGTCCATCTGCACAGATGGACCCTTTTTCCAAGGCGGGGGGCTCCTGGTGGACGTGAGTGTCCGGGCCATGGTGCAGCTCGGTGCGGGGATGCTGGCTCGATGCTGCCTGGCGGGAGCAACTGGACAAGGAGGCAGGGCCAGAGCCTGCCCCACCCAGCATACCGGTCCCTTCTGTCAGGGTGCAAGGCCGTCTCCCGCCAGCAGGAGGCAGTGCCAGACCTGTGTGTGTGTGTGTGTGTGTGTGTGTGTGTGTGTGTGTGTGTCCCAGCCCCGCCTCCTCCCATCCCCACCCCAGGGGCCTGCGAAGGACAGGTGTTTTTTGGGGCAGAATAATCGACTGTGGTTTCCCGGAACACAAGCTGATATCTCAGAGCCAGAGCGGGAATTCTAATTTCACGTTAGCCGTCCTCCGGCGGCCGCGTGCGGGCCATGCACCCTTTGTCTCTGATCACCAAACACGCACGAGGGGCTGCCTTCCAGCCAGGGAATAACGTGTCTCAATAAAGGAGGCGGAAATGCGATAAGGCCTATTATGTAAGCAACTGAGCACAGAGCTGGCTTCACAGACAGCCCCGCCCCCCGGCTTCCCATTGACGGGCTGAGGACCAGCCAGTCGGCGGCAGCCTGGCCAGGTACAGCGGAGCCAGCACTGCTGGTGCTCCGGGCCGCACCCGGGCTCCCGCACTGTCCGGTCTGACCTCTTGCCCACAGACGGCCATCCGGGTCCCATCACCCTCCGTGGGCTCAGGCCCTCGCACTCACTCCGCTCATCCCGACGCCCTGAGGTCAGCGCGGCCCTCTCCTGCAGGTGAGAAAACTTCGAGGCTGGGAGGTGGAGGGCCTTGTCTGTGGTCCCAGGAAGTGGTGGCAGAGTCCAGGATGCACCGGGCAGGTTGGGGACAGCATGGACGCCAGCATTTTAAGGAAGGATGTAGTCCTGGTGCCTCCCTGTGCCTCCTGTCCATCACCCTGCCAGGTCCCCTGACTCAGGATCCCGCTCCATCCCACCCCTCCCGCGTCTGTCTCTACCGTCCACACCTTCTCGGCCATGGAGGAGAGATGGGCAGGAAACGGGCGGGCTGTGCAATCGAGGCTGTGCCCTGGGAGAGGTGCTGACAGCCAGGGTGACCAGCTGAGAGGAGGAGGCTGCTGACACAGGACGGGAGCAGCGATGGCGATCACCTCTCCACACAACACTTCACAGGTGAGAAAACCGAGGCCCAGGAAGAGAGGGGGCTCTCCAGCTTCGCACCCAGGGTGAGCGGGGTCGGGTCTCAGACCAGGGGCTCTGGGCCCGTACAGGGCAGGGGGTTCTGACAGCCACCAGAAGGCAGGGGTACTCTTCTTCCTGTTTCCAAAATGTGCTGTTTCCCCCCTCTCACTCCTGGAAGATCTCACGCATCACAAAGGGTATACAGTGGTACCTCGAGATACGAGTTTAATTCGTTCCGTAACCTTGAGGGGTGGGAAACTATGAGACGCTCGAGTCGCGGTAAACTGGTGGGTCGTGTGCAGCCGGCCGATCCGCATGATTACTCCTATCTCAAATGTTGCTCGTATTTCAAAGCAAAAATCGCTCGCTCGAAGGCTCGTCTCTCAAAAATCTCGTATGTTAGGGCACTCGTATCTCGAGGTACCACTGTATCCATATGTCATGGGTGAAACTGTGTCCCAACTAGACATGAAGTTCTCCCCTCTGGGACCTGTGAATGTGACCTTAACTGGAAGCAGGGTCTTTACAGATGTAATAAAGCTAAAATGTGACCTTTAGGCTGGGCCCCTAACCCACTTATGAAAAGGAGACACGGACACACACAGAGGGAAGGACGGAGAGAAGCCACCATCCACCAGTCGAGACGAGAGGCCTCAGACAGAGGCGGCAGGCGGCACCTGGCTCTCGGGCCTGCAGCGTCCGGCCCGGGAGAGAGAAAGCTGCTGCTTCAACTGTCGGGGCAGACAGAGGCAGAATCTGTCCTATTTCCACAGACGCCTTTCACTGGGGGCATCCCTTTCCCACCGGCCACCGCTCATCCTGGTGACACACCCTGGCCTTTGGCTCAGGAATGCTCCCATCAACCACATCCCCCGGCAAAGAAAGCAAACCTCTGGCCCCGCCTTCAAAGCAAGCCCAGCTCCCAGACCACTATATCGAGGACAGAGACAGCCCAGCCTAGAGCAAGGTGTTCCTCCTTAGCTGCAGTCACCAAGGCAACCCTGCCTCCCAGAGGGAGAGACCCACAGCTAGGGCTGGGTGTGTCGCAGGCCTCCTACCCGCTGAGCCAGTGCCCAGAACATGACCCGGCGCTGGAGGCCAGGTCCACGGGTCAGTTCTCGAGGACGGGAGCCCATCTCTTCTGGATTTGGGACCCCCAGGACCTGCAGCCCAGTGTCAGCCAGCAGAAGGCTCAGTCCATACATAGAGTCAGTGTTATTCCTATTTTACAGGTGAGGAAACTGAGGCAGAGAAGCTGGCAGCTGGCTTCTGAACACCATCTCCCTGCTCTGCACGTCTGCCCGTGAAGCGCTGCAAGATGTCCTGGAGCCCCTTCCCCGGGGCACTCCGGAGGCAGATGCTCGGCAAAACCTCACCTCCTGGGCCCTTAAGCGAGGAAGCTGGGACAGCCTCGGCCTCCCTGCCGACTCCCCAGCCAGCCCTGTCCCATAAAGCTGTCATCTGATTTGTCATCAGAAGGCACAGAGAACCCCAAGCAAGAAGAACCCAAACAGGCCCATGCCCAGACGCATCGCATTTAAAATGCCAAAAATTAAAGACAAAGAGATAATCTTAAAGGCAGCAAAAGGAAAGCAAATTGTTACCTACAAAGTACCTCCCATAAGGCTGTCATCTGATTTGTCATCAGAAACTCTATAGGCCGGAAGGGAATGACACGAAGTGCTCAAGCTAATGGAAAGCAAGGACCCAAAACCATGATTACTATATCCAGCAAGGCTATATTTCAAAATAGATGGTGAAATAAAGATCTTCCCAGATAAAAAAAAAAAAGAGGCTAAAGGAGTACCTCACCACCAAGCCAGTATTACAAAAAACGCTAAAGGGACTGCAGTAATGAGAAGGAGAAAGAGAGAGAGAAACCTAGGAATACAGAATTAAAATGGCAATAAATAAGTACCTATCAATAATAACCTATAATATAAATGGATTAAATGCTCCAATCAATAGGCATAGGGTAGCTGAATGGATATGAAAACATGATCAAACTCTATGCTGTCTACAGGAGACCTACCTGAAAACAAGACTCACACAGGATGAGAGTGAAGGTAGAGAAAAGAAATTGTCCACGCAAATGCAAAAGAAAGAAAAGCTGAGGTAGCAATACTCATTTCCAACAAGATAGACTTCAAAATGAAGGCCATCACAAGGTACAACAAAGATCACTACCTAATACTAAAGAGACTGATTCAACAAGAGGATATAACCCTGGCAAACATACAGTATATGCACCAAATATAGGAGCACCTAATTATATAAAAAAACACACTTCTAGAGGACTTTAGAGAGAGATTGACAATAATACACTCATAATAGGGGACTTTAACACCCCACTAACTTCACTTGCTAGATCTTCCAGACAAAAAAATTAACATGGAAACAGTGACTCTAAAGCACACATTGGATCAGATGGATTTAATTGATATTTATAGAGCATTTCACTGCCAAGATGAAGAATATATACTCTTCTCAAGTGCACATGGGTCATTCACAAAGACACACCACATGTTAGGACACAAAACAAGTCTCTACAAGTTCAAGAAAAGTGAAATAATATCAAGCATCTTTTCAGATCACAGTGAAATGAAATTAGAAATCAATTATAGTAAAAACACTCAAAAACATTCAAACACATGAAGGCTAAACAGCATGTTATTAAACAATGAATGGTTTACCAATGAGATCAAGAAAGAAAGAAAAGACTTCCTGGAAACAAATGAAAATGAACACACAACAACAACCCCAAATCTCTGGGACATAGCAAAAGCAGTCCTGAGAGGGAAGTTCATAGCCTACCTTAAATCACAAGAAAAAATCAGCAATAAATGTTTTAACTCTACAATTTAAAGAACTAGAAAGAAAACAACAAGAAAGTAGAAGGGAATAATAAAGATTAAAACAGAAATAAATGACATAGAGACTAAAAAAAAAATCAATGAAAGCGAGAGCTGGTTCTTTGAAAAGATAAACAAGATTGATAATCATTAGCTAGACTCATCAAGAAACAAAAACAGATAGAGAATCCAAGATGGCGGCATAGGTAAACACCTACACTGCTGCCTCGCACAACAATTTCAAAACTACAACTAAAAGACAGAACGGACATCATCCAGAACCACAGGAAAGCTGGCTGAGTGGAAGTTCTACAGCTAGAGGGAAAGAGAGGGGCTCACAGAGACCCAGAGGAGCCGCAAAAAGCTGAGGTATGGAGACGCGTGCGCTGAGAGAGCGCGTGCCGGAGTACCTGGCTGGCTTTCTCTGGTGGGAGGGAAATGGAGACTCCCAACGGCATTGAACCCCTTATCCTACGACACTAAACCCCAGATCCAGCCGAAACTCATACAGGGGGGAGTTTGGACTGTGAAAAGGAAGAGGTGCACGGAAATTTAGGGAAGTCGCAAAAGATCAGAGGGCTGGTGGCGGCGCACACGGCACTGCTCAGAGGACAGATTGCTGATTGGGCCGCTGGCTTTCGCGACTGGGCGGGAGACAGACCCTCCCAACTGCGCCACTTCTGAGTCCACTGGGCCCCTGTTTCGGGCGAAACCCTGGAGACCTAGACTCGTGTGGTCCTGGGGCGCAGGGGAGCTGGAAAGGCAGCGGTCTGGAGGCACTGCGGGTGCGTGCGCACAAGGACCGCTCCAGCCATTGCCCAGTCACGTGAGATTTGGGGCCGTGGAGGGCGGGGCCGACTGGAAGGCAAGGCGGTCCCTTAAGCCCTGAGATTCCACCCATCCCAAGCTCAACAGAGGCTTCTGTGTTTTTGCAAGCCTGCTATCATAAGGCTGAATCCAACACAGAAGTTCTCCCAGCATAGTGAAAATGCTGAGACAAGGGAAGGGATCACAAACAAAAGGAATGAAGGAAAAAAAACGACAGGATATCGAGTTCAAAACCAAGTTTATAAGGTTTTTCAAGAATATCATAGAAAAGTTGGAGAAAATTGGCAAGACCCAAGAGGAGATGAAAAAGAACCAACTAGAGATGGAACTAGAAATTAAACATATACTGACTGAAGTAAAAAATATTGTACAGAGTCCTAACAGCAGACTAGAGAAAGGCAAGAGTCAAGTAAAAAATTTGGAATATAAAGAAGGAGAAAACACTCAACTGGAAAAGCAAGAAGAGAAAAGAATCCAAAAATGTGAACATAATATAAGGAGCCTCTGGGACAGCTTCAAGCGTACCAACATCAGAATTGTGGGGGTGCCAGAAGAAGAAAGAGAGCAAGATACTGAAAACCTATTTGAAGAAATAATGACTGAAAATTTCCCCCACCTGGTGAAAGAAATAGACTTACAAGTTCAGGAAGCACACAGAACCCCAAACAAAAGGAATCCAAAGAGGACCACACCAAGACACATCATAATTAAAATGCCAAGAGCGAAAGACAAAGAGAGAATATTAAAAGCAAGAAGAGAAAAACAGTTCATTACCTACAAGGGAGCACCCATACGACTGTCAGCTGATTTCTCAACAGAAACGATGCAGGCCAGACGGGAGTAGCAAGAAATATTCAACGTGATGAATAGCAAGAACCTACAACCAAGAATAATCTATCCAGCAAAGCTAACATTCAGAATTGAAAGGCAGATAAAGAGCTTCACAGATAAGAAAAAGCTAAAGGAGTTCATCAACTCCAAACCAGTGTTATATGAAGTGCTGAAGGGTACTCTTTTAGAAGAGGAAGAAGAAAAAGGTAAAAGCCAAAAAATTATGAACAACAAATACATATCAACAAGTGAATCTAAAAATTAAGTGAATTAAAAATTTGATCAACAGAATAAACTGGTGAATATACTAGAATCAGGAGCACAGAAAGGGAGTGGACTGATAATTCTCAGGGGGAAAGGGGTGAG